>CM019234.1:1117601-1167221 GCA_009741485.1 Malurus cyaneus samueli | reverse complement strand
GGACTGCACTGTCCAGTGCCTGCTGACCCCTGGGGATGGGGACTGCACTGTCCAGTGCCTGCTGACCCCTGGGGATGGGGACTGCACTGTCCAGTGCCTGCTGACCCCTGGGGATGGGGACACCACTGTCCAGTGCCTGCTGACCCCTGGGGATGGGGACTGCACTGTCCAGTGCCTGCTGACCCTCAGGGATGGGGACTCCACCGCTGCCCTGTGCAGCCCCTTCAGTGCCTGATCTGATCTGAATATCCAGTCTCAGCTCAAGGCCATTTCTCCTGCTCTTCTCATTGCAGTCTGGCACAAGGGACCGGCCCCATCTCTCTGCACCCTTTCAGAGCTGTGATGTGACCCCCTCTGTGCCACCTCCACTCTGGACAGCCCAGCTCCCTCAGCCATTCCTCAGAAATGTTTTCTTAGTCCTTCCGTGAGCCTTGTTGCTCTTCACGGGGCACACTCCAGCCCCTCAAATTCCTTTTTAAAGGGAGGGACCCGAGCTGCAGCCTCTCCAAGGCTGAGTACGGGGGATGATCGCTTCTGGCTGCGCTGTGCTCGATACGGGCCAGGTTGCCATTGGCCTTTTTGGCCACCTGGGCGCACTGTTGGCTCAGCTGTCACCCAGCGCTGCCACGTCCCTTTGTGCTCTCTAACCACCCTCCCCCATCCTGTTGCTGTGACCCCAGTGCAGGACTAGCCCTTGGCCTTGAACCTCGTGCCATTGTCCTTTACCCACTGATTGATTGATTCGTGTCTCTGCTGAGCCCTCATGTGTGAGGTTCGGTCCTCACACCGATCCTGCTTCGTGCTTGTATGGTTTTCTGTGCAGCTGAAACACTGGAGAGGTAAAACCTGGAGAGCCTTGAGACTCCGTGGCATGGGAATGGTTGTGTGCTGCACTGAGGAGATGGAGCTTCGGGTCTCTGATGGCTTCAACCTCTCAGAATTCTATTCTGGCTCCTGTTTACAACCTTTTCCAATATTTCCAGCTGTGCTGCAGCCATTAAACTGGTAAAGTCTGAAATCTGGGGCTCCCAAATTTCTTGCCTAACATGGGCTGTGAGGGGTGAGGGAGCAGAGTCTGCCTTTTTTCTCCCCCTTCTTTTTTCCCTGCTTCTTACCAGCTTATGGTTGCTCCAGTCGCTGTTAACTTGACGGCAGAATTCTTGGGGGAAAGAAGAATTGCAGAGGGAATTTTCACCAAGGATGCAGTGATAGGACACAGGGAATGGCTTCCACTGCCAGAGGGCAGGGTTAGATGGGATATTGGGAAGGAATTGTTCCCTGGGAGGGTGGGGAGGCCCTGGCACAGGGTGCCCAGAGCAGCTGTGGCTGCCCCTGGATCCCTGGCAGTGCCCAAGGCCAGGCTGGACAGAGCTTGGAGCACCCTGGGATAGTGGGAGGTGTCCCTGCCCATGACAGGGGTGGCACTGGATGGGCTTTAAGGTCCCCACCAACCCAAACCATTCTGGGATTCTGTGGATCTATGAAGAATCCAAGTCCTATCAGAGCTCCTCCCACACTGGAATAATAAACTTCAACAAATCCATGGACGCCTTCAAGCTCTGGTCCTTGTAAAGCTCACACTTAGGTCCCTGGTCACACAAGGAGGAGGAGGAGGAGGAAAATAAGAGAGGATGGTTTGCGCACCAAAGGGCTGTGTTTGATAAGAGATGACAAATGTTGGGCAGGATATTTTCTCCAACAAAACCCTGAGGAAACAGGCAAATTCATCTCCTACCCACAGCAGGGCAGGAGGTGACATAGGAGACAGGATGCTAAAGGTGGATCGTGCAAAACCTCCTTCCCTGACGGTGTGAGAGGACTCTGCTGCCCCTTCATCCTTCCTTCTCATCCAGGTTAGGAGGAGTGGAAGGATTTTTCTGCACAGATTTAATCTGTACAAATGGTGCAGAGATTCATCAGCGAATTCAGAAATCTGACACAATCCTAAACTCTGCCTACTGAAAGGAATGAGAAGGGAGTGTCTTTACAAATAAACTGAATCTGCTGGTAAGATAACACTGATACTGAGAGAAGAAACAATGGGAAAGGATTTCCACAGGAATTCCACTGATTGACTGAGCCCAGACTGGGTTAATGAACTATGAGAGCAGAGACATAGAAAAAGAACTAATGGGGGATGTATATGAAAGGGGGATGTGTATTAGAAGGGGGTTTGCATTAGGAATTTCAGGGAGCCTGTACCTTTCAAGTACCTCAGCCAATGGGGAAAGAGAGAGAGAAATGCAGCCAGAAAATTGGGATAAAAGAGGCTGCGTCCTCTATCATGGCCATGGAAATGCCCATGACCTCTCCCTTCATTCATCAATAGTCACAGGACTCCTCTGTCTCCTTTTTGGACATAAACCTCTGGTGTTTGTGGATTAATTTTCCTCACAGCACAATTTACAGCTCATTTCTCCCCTCCTTTCCCTGCCTGCTCTATCCATAGCTCAGCCCTTCCTCTGTGCCCAGAACAGCACCCGAGAGTGGGCTGTGGTGGTGTGGGAGGGGAGGATGTCTCACCCCACTTTGGCTGCGGTCTAACGGCTGCTGTTCTTTTCCACAGCCCCTCCCTGTCCCTGCCCCGTGTCCCCAGCCCTGCACCCCTCCCCACTCGTGCCCCACTTTCCAGAGGAAGCGGTTTCTGCGGTCGGGTGTCGACGGAGCGCCCGTGGTGACCCAGATCTCGATTGTGGCGTCACGGAACTTGTGCTGTGGCCTCTTCCTGCCCCACCTGGGCCCGGAGCCCCTTTCCACCTCCTCTCCTGCTGCGTTATTTCCTGCCTGTGCTTTGCTCTGAGGTTTTTGTATCTCAAAATAAACAAGAAAGTGCAGGAAAGGGGGTGGGGGCATGTTGTGGTGGTGGGAGATTGGCAGCCTGATATCTGAAAGTGGTTTTGAAGCAGTCCTTGCAAATTCAGTGCTTTGCAGGTCACATGCCAAGGGCCACTTCAGTCAGAATATTTAAATCATCTCCCACTTGGCAAATCCTGTCACTGGGGTCAGTTAACCTGGAAGAGGAAAGACTGGGATGTGGAAGGCAGCACAATCCTTAGCTCTTGTTCTTTCATCTGGGAGAGGGTTTGAAGTGCAACATAACAAAATTTAGGATGGATATTAATTTTAAGAAGTGATGCTAAAGGTAAATGAGTATGGAAAGTTTTCTTCCACATCCATGAAGGTTTCTGGAATGAGGTTAATTGGTTGGAAATCTATAAAATGCAATACTTTATAGGTCAAATACAGTTTAGGAAACTTCTTCAGGCTGTTTCCCAGTGACATGGCAGATGTCATCATGAGTGGAATACAGGCTCGAAGAGCTGGAATCCAGCACTTGAGCCTGGGCTTCCTGCAGCTGGAGAGATATGAGAATGATGGCTGTGTCAAGGGAGAGATGAGAACAAATCCCTGAACATCTGTGTTATAAAATAATGAGGGCCATAGACACGGAAAGTTTAAAGTTGTTCCTTGGCAAGAGGGGTCAGTAACTCTGTCCCCTGTGACAGGTCACCTGCTCAGGGTCAGCTGCAGGGCCAGGACAGGAGAGCAGGGAGGCTTTGTCGTGTTGCTGCTCAGCAGGGTGGGGTCACATCCTGGTGTGGTCCCCCCACACGGGCACCAGGTTTGAATCATGACCCTTCCTGAAATCAGCTCCTTGTGAAGGCTGTGAGTGCACAGGGGTGAGGGACAGTCACCTTCACTGGTCCAGTGAGGCTTCTCCTGCCACTGGGTTTGGGCACTGGTGGCAGGTTCAAGCTTTGCAGGGAGGGTGTTTTGCTGTCAGAGCATCCTTCTCATTTCTCCTCCTCAGAGGAACCTTTGGGGCTTCAGATGTTAAGGTCAGATCGACCTTAAAAAATAATACAGCAATTCTGTTTAGGCTTTTTTTTTTTTTTATTGTGAAAATGAAGTCACAATTTCAACTGATTTGGGGCTTTCTGGAGACCTGCAGCAATATCCTTTAGGAAAAAAATGGATATCTTGCTCTGATCTAACAAAGACTGGCAGGATAGTGCATCCTGAGTAAGTTTCCCTTTGCTTTTCAAAATGTCTCATTTGTACCTGAAAAGGTGTCTGGGGTTGCTCCTTGAGAGATGTGAATACCCTAAAGCTACCAAAATAGGAAAAAAATCACATTCAGGTGATATTTAGCTTGCAGGTTTTAACAAGAAGCACTGCTCCAGGCAGAAGTCATCATTTTAATGTGAGTAACAATAATTGGCAATATACAGTTATAGCAAAGTCTGCTTCATGCAAAAGAGGCACTTTATGGTGAATGCCCCAGGCATCTGGAGAGCAGAATGCTGGCAATGTTTCATTTTCAGTAGTTTTATAGCAATGCAAATAAAGCAATTTAGAATATAATGGCTGGTGTGATCGGTAAGAACAGCAAGTGATGTTCTTTGCCCAAGGAATATCGATGTACTCCTTCCTGCTCACGGTGGTCTCTCAAGGCTGATGTTTTTGATACTTCAGAACTGCATGAGCTGGTTACTTTCAGTCCTGTAACAGAAACAAAGCCGTGTTAAATCATTATTTGGGTTGCAGTAGTGGCTGCACAATTGTAGAGCTGAAGTGTCCAGGCAAGAGAAAGAGAAGAAAGAGATGCTGAGCAAAAACCTAAATATATTAGGACTTACATTAAAGCAAATAAGCATCAAATTTTCCCAGTTGGAGACAGGTGAGGGGATAAATCTGATGGATGAATGCAGGCAAGAGAAGAGATGGATGTGGAAATCGAAGGAAGCAATGTCTCAAAAGGAAAAAAAATTATATGGTCAAGGAAGAGTACTTGAGGGGTGGGTGAAGATAGTATGGCCACAGGAATGGAAGGATTTTACTGCTGGTAGGCAAAAGAATTATGGACAGACTGCATACATTCCAGAGAGAAGGAGCATTCACAGCTGATGAACCACTCCAGATGTTTTCAGACCCACCAAGCATACTCACTTTTTTTTCCGCATAAGCATCGTCATCAGCACATTAAAAATGATTCCTTTCAATAAAACTACTTTGAGGCCCAGCTGTGACAAAGACAGGGTGTTCAAGTGTTCATCTGGAAAAAAAACAAAAAACAGAAAATGGGAGTCACAAGAGAACTGAGACATCCTCATGTTCCAGACAGACTTAAAGCCCTAATTATTGAAACTGCTCTGCTGTGTGATGGAGTCAGGTGCTAGGATAGGAAAGGAGACAGGGAGCAGGACTGAGAGACTTTAATTTCATCAATAACCACTTAAGTATCCAACATGCCAGTCTGCCAGCCATTAACTGGTTTAAAATACTGTGCATTGTGAGCCCAGGGCACTGGAGGCATCCCCTCCTTCCTCTCTCTAAATGTTTTTAAAGATGGGCAGTGGGAACACATTTTTATTTTAATCATAGAACACAGTTGTATTTGAATTTTATATTATATTAATTAATTCCATTTTAATTTTATTTCTAATAATCTGAAGTTACAAAGACATTTATATTTGAAAACATCTTGATCTATGCTGGAGAAGTAGGCAGCTGTCAGCAAAAACTTGTTCCATGTTTACCACTGAAAACCTTTCAGAGAGCTGACCAAATCAGCCGTGTTTACTGGTGAGTTTTTTCCTAAAATGGTGTTTTGGAAAGATTTGCAAAAGCACAGCTGTTCAGTGAGCAGGGTGAGTGCAGAGCCAGGCTCTGCACTTTGAAGTGGCACCAACAGCAGATCCTCAGGCTGCAGAGCTGCTCCCAGCCCTCCCCAGCCAGGAGCTGGGGCAAAGCTGCTGTCGCTGCTCCACAGCTTTGGTGCAGCCCTGAGCTATTGTTTCATGAGGTGTTCGTGCTCCCAAAAATAACCCAGCTCTTCTGAAGTCTGAAATGCGAGCGGGGCTGACTCATAGCAGTACCTGAGGTCACTCTGTGGTGGGCAGGAGCTCTGGAGGAGTCAGAACCAGAACAGCTGGGCTCTGGCTGTATTGATTGCATAAAATTATCTGGAAGGCTACATTAACAACATGAATTTTCAGTATTGACGTTTAAAGTATGTTGGGCCCCTTTTGGAAATTTCCTGTCTGACTTTTTGCTTCAAAATGAATGCTGCAAATGGGGAAAATCAGCAAAACTTGAGGAGATGTTTCCTTTAATCAGGCCAATCTTTTCCCCTAAAATGCTGTGTTACATACCGGTCCTGAAGTGTAGGGACAGCCCTGTGACACAGACAGCACTGGCACCTGCAGAGAGTAACAATAAATTTGATTAATAACAAAATTCACTTTTTCAGAAGCCTATAAAAGATATCTCTGCTTAGAAGGACTAAATTAGAATTTCTGGCTAACAAACCCTCCCATAAACATTCTTTTCTCCTTTTTTCAGGGCAAGCATAAAATATGATCTAATTAAACTTTAGTGTCCTGTTGGACCAAGGAATTTCAAGCTTTCTACCCCGCCACAGTGTGTTTTTAAGATCTCTGTGCTGTGACTGTACCAGTATAGAGGTGGAGAGGGTACCCCATTCCCCACCTCCCATACTCTCAGGCAGAGATCTGCAAACAGTTTCAGTGATTATTTGTTAGGGAGAGGAAGGCAGGAGCTGGTGAAAAACTTGATGGTAAATCCCTGTATAAAATACAGATAAAATACAAAATACTGCCATGGAGTACATGGAAATGAAAGAGAAGAGGAAGAATTTATGGAGGTGCTCTGCTTCTCTATCATAATGAGTACTGTGCTTTCTGCAGAGACAAACATCCACCTCTCTCCAACTCTCCTCTCTCCACCAGTCTTTTCTTTCTCCCTTAATCTTTTTTTCCACCAAGGAGGAGGCAGAAAGAAAACAGAGGCAACACAACAACATTCCCCTGTCTTGTGGGACTGCAGTGGAGCTCTGCTTGCCGGGTTAGGACCTACAGCCCAGTCCTGCTCACTCCAATGATCTCCAACCCCACACACAGCCCCAGCAATGCCTTTACCACTCTCAGGGTCCTCTCCCTGCAGCTCCCCAAAGCCCTCGTGGCTGGCCCCACACTGCATCTCGTCCTTCTTGGCCCAGTAGGTGGACAGGTAGCTGGATTCCTCGGTGTTCTCAGCGTTCATCACCCCCACAACAACAGATGTGTTGTGCTCAGCCGAGGGAAGGGTGAGCTTTTCGGGGGAATAATCCGTGATAAGGCACATTTCCAAATCCTTGTCATCTTTAGAGGTCAGCCTGTAGACTGAGGGAGATGGATTGACTTCTGCAAGTGGAGAAAAGAGGGGTCGTTAGTTGAGACTACACATTCAGAATTCCTTCAGTCCCAACATACAGCAATTAGAAATGCAGGTTTGTCCATTTTTTCCAGTGGGAAATTGCCTGATCATTAGGATCTTGTGCTGGTATTGCCTTGATTGGCCAGTTTTAATTATGACACAGACATGGTTAAGGGGATAGAAGGGTTTTATCTTAGTATTTAATGGGATTTCAGGCGCACAACTTGATGGAAAATGTATATTTTCAACAAAGTTATGTATATGTTTTCAAAAAACATATACAATTGTATAGATTTATAAATTACAATATGTATCTAGAATTTTTTAATAAGAAACTTAATGAATGAATTACTGTTCTCCTATTCTAAAGAATTCCCCCCTGGAATGAGACTAGAGTTTTGTTTACACAATGTGTTTTAGGGAGAAGGTTCCAACTTTCAGGTTTAAGGTAGCACAGGGCACGCTGACCCTTAAGTGAGGATGTTTTGTCTTTTGCTTGGCAGAACTTCTAAATTAAGCTCGAATATCAGACTATAAGAATTACAAGCATGTAGGCCAAGGGTACAGGGATACATAAAGGGTACAGAAAATGTCTAGAAGGGTATATAAAATATATAAAAGAGTATATGAAAATCAAATAAAAAATCATTAGGCATGACTAGGACACCTTTAGAGAACCAAAGCATCTACAGCAGATGATGCAGAGGTGGCTTCTGTTGACTTTTGCTGTGTGAGAGCACAGAGTGGCCAGCCAGAATTCCAGGATGTCTGAAAAGGCTCTTGGACATTCTCACGTGGATGTCCACATCTAACCTGACCACTCCTCCCTGGGAGAGCTCCTTGAGCTCTGCTCTGCAGCCAGGAATGGGTGGGACACGTGGAGAGGCACCTGAGCACCCTGGGCTGGCAGAAGGTTCCCCTACCCATGGCTGGAGCAGGATCTTTAGGGTCCCTTCTGCCCCAAACCATTCTGAGATTTTGTCATTTTTGAGAGAGCTGAGCAGCCCAGGGCCATTCTGCTTTTTTTCTGCAAACATTTAGACAACTCCAAATGTCAAATCCCCCTTCCTCCCCCTGTCCTGAGGGGCAGTGAATAAACCACTGGATCTCAGGGGTGCCCACATTTACCCCCAGTCTGCTCCCACCACAGTGAGCTCGAGAAGCTGCTGCCAAGCAGGAGCATGGGCTGCACTCAGGGAAAGGAAGGGAAGCAAACAAATATTTCATCATGTACCACCGCTTGACAGGGCAGTTCCAAATTTTTTTACAAAATTTGACCCTGCAGAGAGGGGTTTGAGGCACTAAAGGCCTCAGATATAAGACACCTGGGCTCATCACTGTTTTGTTGCTTCAAACTCTGCTAGTGAGTCAGTCAGACTGGGATTTTCCACACATGTCAAAACACAACCTGTGGTTAAACCCTTTTTTGCATATTTAGCCTTATAAACTTGTACTCTAAACAGGCATTTAATCTGATTCCATGAGAAGGTGCATTCCTAAATCTTTGTTCACGGCTGACTGTAAAATGTTCCGGACACTGCAGTGCTCTCGTGATGACTAAATGAAATATCATTATAGACATACTGGAGACAAAATGCAGATTTGGGGCTCTCAGCAGCTCTGTGGCTGCATTTTCTATTGGCCTTCACAGATTTCAATGAGAGCTTCTGTTCATGTTTATAAACTGATGAAGTGTTATTGTGTAGGATTGAGAGTTTAGATTAATTTTTTTTTTCTCCCTGTTCACACACCTCACTGATAAATATTGTAGAATAAGAAGACAGCTTAGCTCACACATCTCACTAATAAAATTGTAGAATTACTGAAGACAGCTTAGTTCCCAGAAGAAATTTTAATTTCTACCCATGGGGAAATCTAGAAAGTGTCTCAAAATCTTCTTTATCACTGAAATAAATTTATGGAGCTGCTCTGCTTCTCTCTCATAACAAGTACTGTGCTTTCTGCAGAGATAAACACCCACATCTCTCCAAATTAGGGTGTTTTTCTCCCTTTCAATCTGTGCAATGCTTTGATCTTGAACATACAAAACAATAAAGTCTGTTTTTCACAGGAAGCTTCAGCAATTTTGCAAAATATCAATTTCCTGTTCTTACTCAGAGCATTGACTGCCACGGTTCTGTGCTGCAGCCTGGTTCCTGTAAACCCCTTTGGTATTTGCACACCGCTGTGAAAATTTGCAGATAGTTCTGGTAGATACCATCCACTCCAACCACAGCACTGGGACCTGCTGTTCTGTCCTCATGAGCTGCTGCCTGTGCTGGAAATGCTGTGTATTCATGACTCTATTTACAGGAAAGAGTGAGCAGCAAATAATGATCCTCTGAGCTGTCCATGCTGCCTAATTTTATCTTCACTGAAGGATGTCTTGCAGGTGGAAGAACAGGAGCTGTTGGAATGCTATTTCTGCCCATTTTACCAGCCAGGGGCTGATTTCAGGGAGATAGCAGCAGAACCCTGTTCTAACATCACAGTGAGACCTGTGCCTTTTTATTTCCCCTCCAAACAAGCTGCAGTAGAAATCCTGAACTGGTTTAATTCCCATCTGGTATCATGCAGAAAATGATCTCATTCTCCATTCCTTCCAAAGCAAATTATCTGAATCTCTGGTCAGACTGGAATTGGTGCGACAGAATCTTTGATGCTCTTGCCTTTCCTCAGCCTGAGACATGATATTCCACCGTTAGAGACAGCCTGGAGCTATTGCCCAGCACTGGGACACCTGTACCCCCTGCACAATGATCTTGCCCCCAGAGGAGCAATTCCAGTGGATTAACAAGACTTTAGCGGTATTTTCTGTCTGTCCTCCAAAAGGTCTACAAGAGGCCCTCTGTGAAAGCTATCAGCCCTGCACAGGTGCTGGGATGGCTACAGCAAGACCAGACAAACACATTTAGGACAGGAACCCTTCCTAGACCTTCCAGACTCTGTTTGGGGACACTCAGGTGACAGGAACAGATTCTAGTCCAGTATTAACCAAGTCATCCAAAGTGCCGAGACTCTGGGGAAAGATTCAGTGTTTGCAAATGTGAATATGCTGCTTCACTGACAGTTGCATGGAAACAAAAAAAACTTGAGGTGGCTACTCAAGAGAACCTTTGTCATTTTCACAAAATGCTTTTCCATGCTTTTTTTGTCCAAAATCAGACTTGTTTTCAATTGCCAGGTCAAGTTTTCTATCTTATACGGCAGAGATTTTGTTTCTAGAGAAATAATTATTCGAATCAAATGATTATGGATTTTAAAACAAAAAGATCATGAAAGATCATGATCATCACATTCTCTTAGACATAGAAAATCCACTCTCTAAGCCCTCAGTCAGAAGAACCTTCAGGCACCATGCCATGACCATTAAACCTGTGTGAGCATCACCACCTTCTCCTGCTCTTCTGTGCTGCAGTGGTCACTGCCACACCACAGCCAAGCACCCCTTGCATTCCAAGACATCGTCTCTATTCCAACTGGCTTCTGTCACAGGAAGCTGAAAAGAAGTTGGAATATTCTTCCATGAAATCCCTGGTCCATCTGCTCAATAAACAAATGATTTGCCAGTCCTGGAGTTAAGATGGAACAGAACGTTCAAACTTACTTGGGGTAACAACAAGCTGTGTCCCAGCTCCAAATGTGAGTTTGCCATATCCCTGGTTGGCACACTGGTGCCAACCTCTACAAAAATGTGGGCAGGGGTTTGCAGTGCAAACTGGCAGCCAGGTCAGCAGACAATCCAGAGCAGGGGATGACTTAAGGGAGCGATGATGAAACATTCTGACTTGAGATGCTATCAAAGTACCAAATAAATCTACTAGAAAATTATCGGGATCAGAAACACAGAGATCAAATAAAAACAATGTTCATTCAGTCACTGGTTACAGTTGTGTGGTGTTACATCCTTTGGGGCAATAGGAATAGTCTGCTTTTCCACCTGTAACATCATCTAAAATTCCAGTTCACTGAGCCATGCAAGCCACAGCCTTTCGTGCAGCTTTTCTCCTATTTACCACCCACTGGCCTTGATCACCAGCAAGGCTCTTTTCCCTAATGTCAGTTATACCCCTCTGCATCCCCTTAACTCACAGGACCCTGGAAACCTTTGCCAGGACTGTGTTTGCCTTGGTTACAATTATGTCTTTACAAGTTTCAGTGGCACACTGGGCCCCTATCTAGCTCTTGGAGCATCTGGTAACTCTATTTCTTGGGAATTCTGTCTCTCAGCTGTGCAGAGTCTGGAGCATTCCAAATGGCCCCGCTGGTGTGACAGCTCGGCAAACCTGCATGTCCCAGCCTCAAACAGAATCCCCTTGTGCTAGGGGTCACCTTTCCATCCTTCCACCAAAATCATTCAGTAATTAACTTTGCTTCTTGCCCTCTTTCCAAATATCTATCCCACCCTTGGTTTTAAGGCTGGTCACACTGTTCTCCTCACTTATAACGTGCTTCCAGCTTCACCAGGATGTTGCAGGGCAAGGAAAATCCCCAGGACTCAACACAAGCTGGCTGTGATACAAACTTGGTGTCATTCTCAAGGCTAAACTGCCTGAGCTTGCTCTTCTGTGTTTATAGAATGACAGAAACCCCCTAAGGTCACAGCTCAAGGATCTCCAGAGACACAATATCTCTATTTCTTGCTTTGATATACAGTTATGAGTCTGGTTATCTCTGACTATTCCTATCCACATACTAGAAAAGTCCTTTTTACCTACTACAGCTTTATGAAACCAGTTCCACCCCTCTGCATTTTGCTGGTCTGGGCTGGCTTTCACCATTTTGCTTTGCTTCTCCTCTGCCAGAGGAGCTCGATTTAGGAGCCTCTTTCTGTTGGCTTTCCCAGAAAAATCCTCTTGCACATGTAAAACTCCTGCTATGTTCATTCTCAGGAATAGGAAGGGGAGAATTTACTTGCAGCCATGGAAATCACTTGCTCTCAAAACCTGTTGAAAATTCACAGTCCTGTTGCTAATATATTATTGGGTGGCAAAATCAGCAAAATAACCTGTAAATTGAAAGAAGCATTTCCATCTGGGAATTCACACATACCTGGAGAAACCAGGAGTTTGGTTCCAGCCCCAAATGTGAGCTTGCCATAGGTCCCAGAATTACACTGTGACACAAGGCTTTGCAAGATGGTGCCCTGGGATGTGGATTTGCTGGGGAAGGCTGAGCATGGCAATGCAAGGTTTTGTTGGAAGCAGCAATCCAACACTGCTGGCCATCACCTCAGCAGAAATAAAGGTTTCTGCTTTCTATGTTTGGAGCCTCCTGACTGGTGCTGGTCAGTCTCACCAGCCTGGGTCACCTTTCTGCTCTCTTGCCATGTTCACCCTCCTTTGCAGGCTGCTCTTCGTGTTGTAATGATTCACACTCAAAATCACAGCAACATAGAATTGCTGAGGTTGGAAAAGCCCTCAAAGAGCCCTCTAACACCATCAAGTCCAACCCATAACCCAACAGTGCACATTCATCTCAAAACCCTCTAATTTAACCAAGGATATAAAAAAACATCTTCCCAAACCCCACAACAACGGGAAAGATCCACAGCCTGTGTGATTCCCATTTCTTCTCTCAGGATCACAGCTCCAGTTCTACAGTTTCCAGCAGATTCAGCAGGAACTCAGAGATCACTGCCATTGTGGCTGCCAACAGCTTGATCTGCACTTGTGACTGCTTTACAAATGTTAACCCTGGCTTTGAATGGACTGAAGTTTTCCACAGGGTTCCCAAATCTCAGGAATCTGATTTTTTTTCTTACACATAACTGCTCTGGCATTTCACCTGCTTACTGTCACTTTTCCAAGACATCTTCTCCCCAGCATGGACACATTTCTAGTGCACATTGGTGAAGCAGAAACTGTCCCCCTTCTCCCCGGGGGATACTAAACCCACCCCAAATGGCTCCACAAAGCCCCTGCACTGCTCTTTGTGCAGCTGGAGCACAACATTGTCTGTGTTGAGCCCACCTTGGCTCAGAGGAGACACAACTCACCCGGGACCACGACAAGTCGTGGTTCCACGTGGTTCCACTCCCCCAGGTCAGTTTTCCCCAATTTCCAGTATTAACACTGTGTGAGAGCTCATTACAAAATGGGTCTCTTCCTCCAGTGCCCTCAGGAGCTGCTGCAGGGCTGGGATCTGCCCCTGAAAGAGGCTCTAAACACCCACACACATTTCCAGAGATCTCCTCTGGCCTCTCTTTGCCAATATCCCATTTCTCTGTTCAAATTCCTGGGAATATCTGCATTTTATGATGGTCACTAATCACATCAGAAATGGGAAGAACTTATCCCTCAGTTATCAGAGAACGCTTTAGGATCCCTGCCCCAAAACTGCTTGCACAGGAATGGCAAAATGGATGGAAACAACAGCCTGGAACCAGCCTTGGATCAGGGTCACTGAGCACAGGTTCATCCATCTGCCTCTCTCTCCTAAACCTCCCCGCTGTCCCTCTGCACTGATGGACTGTCACCATGTCATTACCATGGCCACAGCACATTCTCAGAGGGGAAAATCCTCCTCCTGAAAATGCTTCCAGGCACCAGAGTCTCTTGAAAAAAGTCTCTCGATGCTGGGACAGAGCAGGAGGCAGGGGAACATGTGGGAAAAGCAAATCCAAGGGACACCTGGGGAATGGCAGGGCTGCAAACATTGTGGTTCCCAAAACTGCCCCTCAAAACAACCAAGAGCAAGACAGAAATGAAGCAATTCCATTTTCCAGAACAAGGGCTTGCTCACCTGGCAGCACTGAAAGCCGCGTCCCCTTCCCAAAAGAGACTCTGGCTGCGACATTTACACCATGAGACATTGCATTGCAAAAACTCTCCTGCACCTGATCTCAGGCACAAAGCACCTGCAGAGCCAGCAAAGCTTCCTGCCACAACAGGCTCCGGGCTGCTGACATTCCCTGGAACGAGGCAACATCTCTTCCCCAGCTCCTTCCCAAAAAGTGGAATTCCTCTTGCCTTTCCTCGTTTTGATCACCCATGAGAGGCAGCTCCCAGCTTTCCCAGAATCAGGGGATGCTGCTCCTCTGCAGGATCCTCATGGACAGTGCCCAGCTCTGGGTGTGGCTGCGTTTCCAAGGTGGCTCTGAGAGCCGTGGCTGTCCCTGGAACTGGGCACACTTTGTGCAGCCCAAAGCCAGATCCACCTGCTGAGGAAGAGGAGAGCAGGACGGGGAAGAGGGGCCAAATCAGCAGATTCTCTTCCCATCCTGGGGATTCCTGCTCCAGTCAGCTGAAGGGAAGGTCTCAGGGAGGTGGGAAGGGAGGTCAGGGATCCCAGGGATCAGGAATTGCCCCAGCTGGGCAGGGTTGTACTCACTGGGCTTCACAGCCAGCCGTGTCCCTGTCCCCAGGAGCAGTCTATAGTTCCCTGTATTCACACAGTCCTCAACAGCCTGACAAAAACCATCAGCTCTGCTGCCCCTCGTTCCTCCAGGAGATCAGCTCCTCACAACCAACAGCAGCTCTGGGAAGGCAGCAATAACTGCAGCCTTGGAAGGAAATCTCTGGGGAGCCTGAGCCCCAGCAGGGATGGCAGCTGCGATTGTGCTGCAAACAAGAGCATTGGGAATTCATCCTTTCCTCTGGGCAGCACAGGAGCAGCTCCCTGGGCTGTGCCAGACAGAGCCTTCAGCACCCCAGCCCAGTTTCCAGAGGGGTGGATGGCCACGGAATTAGTTGTCAGTCCCTGAGCAAGAGGGCTCAGGAGCTCTGTGTGCTCAGCTGAAAGGAGAGAGCAGGGGCTGGCAGGAGTCACTGAAGGAGGAAATTCATGGCCTTGCTGTGTTAGGGACCTTCTGTAGCCACAGAAAACACAGCAAAATTCCCCACAGATTGAATCCCTCTCCCTCCACTTGCCTGCACTGACTGCTGACCGCAGAAGTGTTGCACAGAGTGAAGCAGGAATAAGCTTTAGAACTTACTGGGATTTACTCTCAGTTGAGTTCCAGCTCCAAAGGTGACCTTGTTGCCATAACCAGTCACACAGTGTTTGCCTTCACAACAAAAACCCCGTGAGTCCCTTCACAGGCTGAATCCCTGGAAAGCTGTGCTGTGCTGCCTGGGCATTTCTGTGACACAGTTCCAGCTGCTCATCCCTTTCAGCTCCGCAGGGATCAGCCCTGGGGGCACGTTTGTCCCATGGAGAGAAAAGATGGGCAGTGATGATCACAGCTCCTCACTCAGCACTGGGAACTTGGCCCTAAAATGAGAGCTCTTCTCTGAGCCCTTCCTGCACACCCTGAGCAGCCAAAACGCCCTTCTTGCTCCTGCTGCTCTGTGTCCCTCACCCCTGCCATGCACCAACCCATCCCTTGTGCACAGCACTTTCCAGCACAGCCCATGTGATTTTTCTCCAGATAAGGAATGGGAGTGTGCTGTCATCGCTCCTTGAAACTGCGTTCCACATTCTAGGGTTCACCTCCAGTTTAGTCCCATTCCCAGAGGCGATTTCCCAGTGGATGCTGGGTTCACACACTCCAACAAAACCACACAGCACTTTCACTGCAGAAACTAGCACAAGGTTTCCCCCTGACATTAGGGGGTAAACTGGTCTTGCACTGTGTTACCAAGGCGGGTCTCTTTGCCAAAATCCCATTTCTCTGTTCAAATTCCTGGGAATATCTGCATTTGATGATGGTCACAATAAACACATCAGAGATGGGAAGAAACTATCCCTGAGTTATCAGGGAATACTTTAGGATCCCTGCCCCAAAACTGCTGGTACTGGAACGGCAAAAGGGATGGAAACAACAGCCTGGAGCCAGCCTGGGTTCAGGGTCACTGGCACAGCCCCATCTCCCCAGCAACCCAGATACCAGCTTCAGGACACAACTTTCCCAAAACTGTGCCCCTCAAAACAACCAAGGGCAAGACAGAAATGAATTCCACTCTCCAGTAGACACTCAAGGACTCTGGACAAAGGACACACAGGAAAGCTGCTCACTCACTGGGCTGGATGGACAGTCTGGTCCCTGAGCCAAAGGTCACTTTGGTGTAGCCAGAACCAAAATCACACAGCATTTCCTCCCTTAACAAAAAGCACAGGGAGCCACTGCACAGCAGAACCCATACACAACTTTTGCCCAGCTATGGTGATGTTGAAATGGGCAGCAGGAGGGTAGCAGTGCATCCCTAGGATGCAGGGGCACAGGACAGCCTTACCATGGGCAGCTGGCACCTTTGGGAGCAGGCGTGGGGCCACCATGTGCATCCCAGTCAAACAGGGAGCACGGAGGCTTGGTTTGGACACCCCTTCAAGCAAAGTCCACTCTGGATATGGACACACAGAGCTGACCAAACACCCAGCCAGGCTGCTGCTCTCAGCCACCCCAAAAATGCCCTAAAATAGAACAGAAAGCACAGGAGCAGCGTTGGACTTACGTGGCTGAACCATGAGTCTCGTTCCAGAGCCAAAGACAGGTTTATAAGATCCTGTGTTCACACAGCATTTCCTGCCCTGACAAAAACCCTCCCCACCACCTGGCAGTACTGGTCACCCACAGCCCAGCCAGCCAGGGATGAATGTCACAAGGATTCAGCAACAGCCTGAAGTTGAGAACTCCCATGATCTAATGACAGCATCAAAGGCACTGTTGGACCTACAAGTCCCCATTTGCTACTCATGTTCTGGGCTCAACGAGTGGGTATCTCATCCAGGCTCCCCATTTTAGAGACTCCTCAGCATCATCTGCAAGAAATGAAATGACAGCTGTGATCTCCTTTTCCTGCGAAAAATTACTCAGGTTCAAAAAAAATTGTATAGAAGACTCTGCAACGGACACTCAAGGACTCTGGACAAAGGACACACAGGAAAGCAGCTCACTCACTGGGCAGGATGGACAGTCTGGTCCCTGAGCCAAAGGTCAGCTTGTTCAAGCCAGAACTATAGTCACACAGCATTTCCTCCCTTAACAAAATCCTTCCCCACCACCTGGCAACACTGGTCACCCACAGCCCAACCAGACAGGGATGAATGTCACAAGGATTCAGCCACAGCCTGGAGTGAAGGACTCCTATGATCTGATGACAGCATCAAAGGCACTGTTGGACCTACAAGCACAAGCCCCCCTCTGAATGGCTGCGACTCATGTTCTGGGCTCAACAAGTGCAGGTTCCCCATCTCAGAGACTCTGCTGCATCATATTCATGAAGTGAAATGACAGCTGTAATCTCCTTTTCCTAAGAAAAGTGACTCAGAGTCAATAGATTTGTACAGTAGACTCTCCAGGGGACACTCAAGGATTTTGGACAACGGATGCACAGGAAAGCTGCTCACTCACTGGGTTGGATGGACCTCTCTGGGATGGAGGGGCACAGGACAGCCTTGCCATGGGCAGCTGGCACCTTTGGGAGCAGGCATGGGGCCACCATGTGCATCCCAGTGAAACATAGAGCAAGGAGGCTTGGTTTGGACACCCCTTCAAGCAAAGTCCACCCTGGATATGGACACACAGAGCTGACCAAACACCCAGCCAGGCTGCTGCTCTCAGCCACCCCAAAAATGCCCTAAAATAGAACAGAAAGCACAGGAGCAGCGTTGGACTTACGTGGCTGAACCATGAGTCTCGTTCCAGAGCCAAAGACAGGTTTATAAGATCCTGTGTTCACACAGCATTTCCTGCCCTGACAAAACCTCCCACCACCTGGCAGTACTGGTCACCCACAGCCCAGCCAGCCAGGGATGAATGTCACAAGATCAGCAACAGCCTGAAGTTGAGAACTCCCATGATATGACAGCATCAAAGGCACTGTTGGACCTACAAGTCCCCATTTGCTACTCATGTTCTGGCTCAACGAGTGGGTATCTCATCCAGGCTCCCCATTTTAGAGACTCCTCAGCATCATCTGCAAGAATGAATGACAGCTGTGATTCTCTTTTCCTGCGAAAAATTACTCAGGTCAAAAAAAATTGTATAGAGACTCTGCAACGGACACTCAAGGACTCTGGACAAAGGACACACAGGAAAGCAGCTCACTCACTGGGCAGGATGGACAGTCTGGTCCCTGAGCCAAAGGTCAGCTTGTTCAAGCCAGAACTATATTCACACAGCATTTCCTCCCTTAACAAAATCCTTCCCACCACCTGGCAACACTGGTCACTCACAGCCCAACCAGACAGGGATGAATGTCACAAGGATTCAGCCACAGCCTGGAGTGAGGGACTCCTATGATCTGATGGCAGCATCAAAGGCACTGTTGGACCTACAAGCACAAGCCCCCCTCTGAATGGCTGCGACTCATGTTCTGGGCTCAACAAGTGCAGGTTCCCCATCTCAGAGACTCTTGCATATATTCATGAAGTGAAATGACAGCTGTAATCTCCTTTCCTAAGAAAAGTGACTCAGAGTCAATAGATTTGTACAGTACTCTCCCAGGGAACTCAGATTTTGGACAACGGATGCACAGGAAAGCTGCTCACTCACTGGGTTGGATGGACCTTCTGGGATGGAGGGGCACAGGACAGCTTGCCATGGGCAGCTGGCACCTTTGGGAGCAGGCTGGGGCCACCATGTGCATCCCAGTAAACAAGAGCAAGGAGGCTTGGTTTGGACACCCTTCAAGCAAAGTCCACCCTGGATATGGACACACAGAGCTGACCAAACACCCAGCCAGGCTGCTGCTCTCAGCCACCCCAAAATGCCCTCAAACAGAACAGAAAGCACAGGATCAGCGTTGGACTTACGTGGCCGAACTGTGAGTCTCGTTCCAGAGCCAAAGACAGGTTTATAAAGCTATCCTGTGTTCACACAGTATTTCCTCCTTAATAAAAACCTTCCCCACCACCTGGTGACACTGGTCACCACAGCCCAGCCAGCCAGGGATGAATGCACGGGGATTGAACAGAGCCTGAGTGAGGGACTCCCATGATCTGATGGCAGTGTCAAAGGCACTGTTGGACCTACAACAGAACCCCCATCTGAATACTGCGATGCAATTCTGGGCTAATGAGTGCAGATTCCCCATTCAGAGACCCCCTTCATTATGTGCATGAAATGAAATGACAGCTGTGATCTCCCTCCCTTAAGAAAAGTGACTCAGACACAATTTTGTCTAGAAGACTCTCGACTGGACACTCAAGGACTCTGGACAAAGGACACACAGGAAGCTGCTCACTCACTGGGCTGGACGGACAGTCTGGTCCCTGAGCAAAGGTCAGCTGTTCCAGCCAGAACCATAATCACACAGCATTTGCTCCCTTAACAAAAACCTTCCCCACCACTGGCAACACTGGTCACCCACAGCCCAGCCAGACAGGGATGAATGTCACAAGGATTCAGCCACAGCCTGGAGTGAGGGACTCCCATGATCATGATGGCAGCATTAAGGACTGTTGGACCTACAAGCCCCATCTGCACATATTTTCTGGGCTCAACAAGCTGGGTATATCACACACATCCCATCTTAGAGCACTCTCTGCATCATCTGCAGTGAATGAAATGACAGCTGTAATCTCCTTTTCCGAAAAAAGTGACTCAGAGTCAACAAATTTGTCTAGATGACTCTCCAGGGACACTCAAGGACATAGGAATATGCATTAAGGAAAGCTGCGCACTTACTTGGCTGGATGGACAGTCTGGTCCCTGAGCCAAAGGTCAGCTTGATGTTGTGTCACACAGCATTTCCTCCCATAACAAAAACAAACGAGCCACTGCAGAGCAGCTCCTCTATCCCAGCCTTTACCAGGACAGAATTGTTGGGTGAAATTGCAATCAAACGGCTCCACAAAGCCCCTGTGCTTTCTCTTTGTGCAGCTGCAGCACATCATTGTCTGTATTGAGCCCACCTTGGCTCAGAGGAGACACAACTCACCCGGGACCACGACAAGTCTGGTTCCACTCCCCCAGGTCACTTTTCCCCAGTTTCAGCACTCACACTGTGTGAGAGCTCATTACAAAATGGGTCTCTTCCTCCAGTCCCCTCAGGGGCTGCTGCAGGGCTGGGATCTGTCCCTGAAAGAGGCTCTGAACACCCACACACATTTCCAGAGATCTCCTCTGGCCTCTCTTTGACAAAATCCCATTTCTCTGTTCACAATCCCTCGGAATATCTGCATTTGTATATGGTCACTAATCACATCAGAAATGGGGAGAACTTATCCATGAGTTATCAGGAAACACTTTAGGATCCCTGCCCCAAAACTGCTAGAACTAGAATGGGAAACTGAATGGAAACAACAGCCTGTAGCCATCCTGAGCTCACAGTCACAGGCATAGCCCAACCTTCCCAGCAACCCAGATTTCCAGCTCCAAGACGCAACTTTCCCAAAACTGCGCTACTCAAATCATCCAAGAGCAAGAGAGAAATGAAGCAATTCCACCTACCGTGGACACTCAAGGACTTTGAACAAAGGACACAAAGGAAAGCTGCTCACTCACTGGGCTGGATGGACAGTCTGGTCCCTGAGCCAAAGGTCACTTGATGTAGCTGTCACACAGCATTTCCTCCCTTAACAAAAATCCCAGTGAGCCAGTGCGAGCAACACCTCACCCCAGCTTTGGCCCAGCCATCGCGATGTTGAAATGGGCAGCAGGAGGGTGGCAGTGCATCCCTAGGGTGCAGGGGCACGGGACAGCCTTGCCATGGGCAGCTGGCACCTTTGGGAGCAGGCATGGGGCCACCATGTGCATCCCAGTCAAACATAGAGCAAGGAGGCTTGGTTTGGACACCCCTTCAAGCAAAGTCCACCCTGGATATGGACACACAGAGCTGACCAAACACCCAGCCAGGCTGCTGCTCTCAGCCACCCCAAAATGCCCTAAAACTGAACAGAAAACAGGAGCAGCGTTGGGCTTACGTGGCCAAACCATGAGTCTCGTTCCAGAGCCAAAGAAAGGTTTCATAAAACCTGATCCTGTGCTCACACAGCATTTCTCCCTTAACAAAAACGATCCCTACTGCCCGCTGACACTGGCCACCCACAGACCAGCCAGCCAGGGATGAATGCATGAGGATTCAGCCACAGCCTGGAGTGGAGAATCCCATGATCTGATGGCAGCATCAAGGGCATTGTTGGACCTACAACCCCAATCTGCTACTCCTGTTCTGGGCTCAACAAAAGGGTATCTCATTATGTTGCCCATGTCAAAGACTCGGCTGCATCATCTGCATTAAAAGAAATGAAAGCTGTAATCTTCTTTTCCTCAGAAAAATGACAAAAGCACAACCAGTATTCCTACAAGGCTCTCCAGTGGACACTGAAGGACTTTGGAAAAATGACCCAAGAAAGCTGCTCACTCACTGGGCTGGATGGACAGTCTGGTCCCTGAGCCAAAGGTCACCTTGTAGTTGCCGTCACACAGCATTTCCTCCCATAACAAAAACCCAATAGAGCTTCTGCAGAGCAGCTCCTCTCCCCCAGCCTTTACCCAGCCATGCAAGGGCTGAGGAAACACAAATCCCCCGTGTCTGTACCCACACCCTGGACTTGTGTTTATGATCAAAGGTGCAGAAGAGCAGGGATGCAGCAAGAGGAGGCAGCCTGGAGTGAACAGCAGCAGCAGCAAACGTACTTGGCAGAAGGTGCAGCTTTGTCCTGGCCCAAAGCGCAGTTTGGCTGTGTTGGCTCACAGTGTGAGATGCTCCTACAAGACCCAGGGCTTGGGCTGTCTCAGCCCCTCTGCTCCTTCTGGGGGCACAGGGATGAGCCCCTTGGGCAGGAGATATCCTTGGCCTGAGCAAGCCAACAGCGACAGGAGGAAAAGGGAAAACCTCAGGGCTCCCTTCCCAGGCTCTTTGCAAAATCCCTGTCCTTTCCTGGAACTGACACTTTCCAGGACACTGCCCACAGGGCGGGGCCTTGGTCTGCTGTCAAACCCCCTCTGGCCCGGGGGTTTCCAGTTTAGCACCAGCCTTTCCCTGGGAGCTCAGGTGACCATTCCTCTGCCATGGGCTTGCTCTGTGCTGCTGCTGGAGCACAGCCCAGGACAGAATTGTTGGGTGAAATTGTAACCAAACAACTCCACAAATCCCCTGCACTACTCTTTGTGCAGTTGGAGCACAACATTGTCTGTGTGGAGCCCATCTTGGCTCAGAGGAGACACAACTCACCTGGGACCACAAGAAGTCTGGTTCCACTCCCCCAGGTCACTTTTCCCCAGTTTGCAGAATTAACACTGTGTGAGAGCTCCTTACAAAATGGGTCTCTTTCTCCAGCCCCCTCAGGGGCTGTGGCAGGGCTGCGATCTGCCCCTGAAAGAGGCTCTGAACACCCACACACATTTCCAGAGATCTCCTCTGGCCTCTCTTTGACAAAATCCCATTTCTGTGTTCAAATCCCTGGGAATATCTGCATTTGATGATGGTCACTAAACATGCCAGAGACAGGCAAACCCTACCGTTCAGTTATCAGGGAAGGCTTTAGGATCCCTGCTCCAAAACTGCTTGCACTGGAAAGACAAAAGGGATTGAAACAACAGCCTGGAGACATCCTTGGCTCAGGGTCACAGGCACAGCCCCACCTTCCCAGAATCCCAGATTTCCATCTCCAGGACACAGGTTTCTCAAATATGTGCCCCTCAAAACATCCAAGAGCAAGACAGAAATGAAGAAATTCCACTATCCCGTGGAGACTCAAGGACTTTGGACAAAGGACACACAGGAACGCTGCTCACTCACTTGGGTGGATGGACAGTCTGGTCCCTGAGCCAAAGGTCAACTTGCCGTAGCCAGAACCATAATCACACAGCATTTCCTCCCTTAGCAAAAAGTCCAGCAACTCTCTCCCAGCTATTGCCCAACCATGATCACCCTCAAAGTGAGAAGCAGGAGGGAGGCAGTGCATCCCTAGGGTGCAGGGGCATAGGACAGCCTTGCCATGGGCAGCTGGCACCTTTGGGAGCAGGCGTCGGGCCACCATGTGCATCCCAGTCAAACAGAGCAAGGAGGCTTGGTTTGGACACCCCTTCAAGCAAAGTCCACCCTGGATATGGACACACAGAGCTGACCAAACACCCAGCCAGGCTGCTGCTCTCAGCCACCCCAAAATGCCCTCAAACAGCACAGAAAGCACAGGAGCAGCATTGGACTTAGGTGGCCGAACCGTGAGTCTCATTCCAGAGCCAAAGACACATTTATAAGGTCCTGTGTTCACACAGCATTTTGTCCCTTAACAAAATACTTCCCCACAACTTGGTGACACTGGTCACCCACATCCCAACCAGACAGGGATGAATGCCACAAGGATTCAGCCACAGCCTGGAGTGAAGGACTCCCATGATCTGATGGCAGTGTCAAAGGCACCGTTGGACCTACAAGTACAAACCCCCATCTGAATGGCTGCGACGCACATTCTGGGCTACATGAGTACAGGTTCCCTATCTTAGAGACTCCCCTTCATTATGTGCATGAAATGAAAGCTGTGATCTCCATCCCTTAAGAAAAGTGACTCAGACTCAACAGATTGTCTAGAAGACTCTCCAGTGTACACTCAAGGACACTGGACAAAGGACACACAGGAAAGCTGCTCACTCACTTGGGTGGACGGACAGTCTGGTCCCTGAGCCAAAAGTCAGCTTGTAGCCAGAACTAGAATCACACAGCATTTCCTCCCTTTACAAAAATCTTCCCCACCACGGTCTGGTGACACGTCACCCACGGCCCAGACAGGCAGGGATGAATGTCACTGGGATTCAGCCACAGCCTGGAGTGGAGAACTCCCATGATCTGATGGCGCCATGAAGGGCACTGTAATACCTAAAAGCGGCCATCTGCCACAGGCACACCTTTCCAGCAACCCAGATTTCCAGCTCCAAGAGGTAACTTTCCCAAAACTGTGGCCCTCAAAACAACCAAGAGCAAGACAGAAATGAAGCAATTCCACTCTCCAGTGGACATTCAAGAACTTCGGACAAAGAACACACAGGAAAGCTGCTCACTCACTGGGCTGGACAGACAGTCTGGTCCCTGAGACAAAGGTCAGCTTGTTGAAGCCAGAACTATAATCACACAGCATTTCCTCCCTTAACAAAAACCTTCCCCACCACCTGGTGACACTGGTCACCCATGGCCCAGCCAGACAGGGATGAATGACACAAGGATTCAGCCACAGCCTGGAGTGAAGGACTCCCATGATCTGATGGCAGTGTCAAAGGCACTGTTGGACCTACAAGCACAAGCCCCCATCTGAATGGCTGCGACGCACATTCTGGGCTAAATAAGTGCAGTTTCCCCATCTCAGAAACTCCCCTTCATTATCTGCATTAAATGAAATGACAGCTGTGATCTCCTTCTTCTAAGAAAAGTGACTCAGTCACAAGTTTGTCCAGAAGACTCTCCAGTGGACACTCAAGGACTTTGGACAAAGGACACACAGGAAAGCTCCTCACTTACTGGGCTGGATGGACAGTCTGGTCCCTGAGCCAAAGGTCAGCTTGTAGCCACAGCCAGAACCACACAGCATTTTCTCCCCTAACGAAAACCTTCCCCACCACCTGGCAGTGCTGGTCACCCACAGCCCAGCTGGAAACTGCTCAAAGTCATAAGGATCCAGCCACAGCCTGGAGTGAAGAACTCCATGATCTGATGGCAGCATAAAGGGCACTGTTGGACCTACAAGCACAAGCCCTTGTCTGAATGGCTGCTACTCATGTTCTGGGCTCAATGACCGGGTATCTAGTGCAGGTTCTCCATCTCAGAGACTCCCCTGCATTATCCGCATGAAATGAAATGAAACTGCGACCTCCCTCCCCTAATAAAGGTGACACAGACACCACAAGTTTGTCTAGAAGGCTTTCCACTGGACACTCAAGGATTTGGACAAAGGACACACAGGAAATCTGCCCACTTACTGGGGTGGACAGAGAGTCTGGTCCCTGAGCCAAAGGTCAGCTTGTTGTAGTTGTCTCACAGCATTTCCTCCCATAACAAAAACCCAACAGAGCCTCTGCAGAGGAACTCCACTCCCCCAGCCTTTACCCAGCCGTGCAAGGGCTGAGGAAACACAAATCCCCCGTGTCTGTAATCCCACACCCTGGACTTGTGTTTATGATCAAAGGTGCAGAAGAGCAGGGATGCAGCAAGAAGAGGCAGCCTGGAGTGAAGCAGCAGCAGCAGCAAACGTACTTGGCAGAAGGTGCAGCTTTGTCCCTGGCCCAAAGCGCAGTTTGGCTGTGTTGGTGCTCACAGTGTGAGATGCTCCTACAAGAACCCAGGGCTTGGGCTGCCTCTCAGCCCCTCTGCTCCTTCTGGGGGCACA
Source organism: Malurus cyaneus samueli (assembly GCA_009741485.1). Classification (NCBI taxonomy): domain Eukaryota; kingdom Metazoa; phylum Chordata; class Aves; order Passeriformes; family Maluridae; genus Malurus; species Malurus cyaneus. The sequence goes on along the minus strand of CM019234.1, from coordinate 1,141,796 downwards.
GGGATGAGCCTCTTGGGCAGGACATATCCTTGGCCTGAGCAACTGAAACAGCAACAGGAGGGAAAGGGAAAACCTCAGGGCTCCCTTTCCCAGGCTCTTTGCAAAATCCCTGTCCTTTCCTGGAACTGAACTTTCCAGGACACTGCCCACAGGGCTGGGCTTGGTCTGCTGTCAAACCCCCTGGCCCGGGGTTTTCAGTTTAGCACCAACCTTTCCCTGGGAGCTCAGGTGACCATTCCTCTGCCATGGGCTTGTCCTGTGAAATTGTAACCAAATGGCTCCACAAATCCCTGCACTACTCTTTGTGCAGTGGAGCACAACACTGACTGTGTGGAGCCCATCTTGGCTCAGAGGAGACACAACTCACCCGGTACCACGACAAGTCTGGTTCCACTCCCCCAGGTCAGTTTTCCCCAGGTTCCAGCACTCAAACTGTGTGAGAGCTCCTTACCAAATGGTTTCTTCCTCCAGCCCCCTCAGGAGCTGCTGCAGGGCTGCGATCTGCCCCTGAAAGAGGCTCTGAACACCCACACACATTTCCAGAGATCTCCTCTGGTCTCTCTTTGCCAAAAACCCATTTCTGTGTTCAAATTCCTGGCAATATCTGCATTTGATGATGGTCACGAATCACATCAGAGAAGGGAAGAACTTATCCCTCAGTTATCAGGGAATACTTTAGGATCCCTGCCCCCAAACTACTTGAACAAGAATGGCAAAATGGATGGAAACAACAGTCTGGAGCCATCTGTGGGCTCAGGGTCACTGCACAGCCCCACCTTCCCAGAATCCCAAATTTCCATCACCAAGATGCAGGTTTCCCAAAACTGTGCTCCTCAAAACATCAAAGGGTAAGACAGAAATGAAGAAATTCTACTCTCCAGTGGACAGGCAAGTACTTTGCACAAAGGACACTCAGGAAAGCTGCGCACTCACTGAGCTGGATGGACACTCTGGTCCCTGAGCCAAAGGTCACCTTGCCGTAGCTTGAAATAAAATCACACAGTATTTCCTCCCTTAACAAAAAGCCCAGTGAGCCACTGCAGAGAGCACCTCTCCACAGCTATTGCCCAGCCAGGGCGATGTTGAAATGGGCAGCAGGAGGGTGGCAGTGCATCCCTAGGATGCAGGGGCACAGGACAGCCTTGCCATGGGCAGCTGGCACCTTTGGGAGCAGGCGTGGGGTCACCATGTGCATCCCAGTCAAACAGGGAGCACGGAGGCTTGGTTTGGACACCCCTTCAAGCAAAGTCCACCCTGGATATGGACACACAGAGCTGACCAAACACCCAGCCAGGCTGCTGCTCTCAGCCACCCCAAAAATGCCCTCAAACAGAACAGAAAGCACAGGATCAGCGTTGGACTTACGTGGCTGAACCCTGAGTCTCGTTCCAGAGCCAAAGACAGGTTTATAAGATCCTGTGTTCACACAGCATTTCCTGCCCTAACAAAAACCTTCCCCATCACCTGACAACACTGGTCACCCACAGCCAAGCCAGACAGGGATGAACATCACAGGATTCAGGTACAGCCTGGAGTGAAGGATTCCCATGATCTGATGGCAGAGTCAAAGGCTCCGTTGACAAGTACAAGCCCCCATCTGAATGGCTGTGACGCACATTCTGGGCTACATGAGTGCAGGTTCCCTATCTTAGAGACACCCATTCATTATGTGCATGAAATGAAACGACAGCTATGATCTCCCTCCCATAAGAAAAGTGACTCAGGCACAACAGATTTGTCTAGAAGACTCTCCAGTGGACACTCAAGGACATTGGACAAAGGACACACAGGGAAGCTGCTCACTCACTGGGCCGGACGGACAGTCTGGTCCCTGAGCCAAAGGTCAGCTTGTTGAAGCCAGAAATATAATCACACAGCATTTCCTCCCTTAACAAAAACCCTCCCCACCACGTGGCATCACTTGTCACTCACAGCCTAACCAGGCAGGGATGAATGTCACAAGGATTCAGCCACAGCCTGGAGTGAGGGACTCCCATGATCTGATGGCAGCGTCAAAGGCACTGTCGGACCTACAAGTCCCCATCTGCCACTCATTTACTGGGCTCAACAAGTGGGTATCTGAAAGAGGTTCCCCATCTCAGAGAGTCCTCTGCATCATCTGCATGAAATGAAATGACAGCTGAAATCTCCTTTTCCTAGGAAACATTATGCAGACACAACAAATTTGTCTAGAAGGCTCTGCAGCGGACACACAAGGACATAGGGAAAATGGCACTCAGGAAAGATGCTCACTCACTGGGCTGGATGGACAGTCTGGTCCCTGAGCCAAAGGTCACCTTGTTGTAGCTGTCACACAGTATTTCCTCCCCTAACAAAAACCCAGTGAGCCTCTGCAGGGCAGCTCCTCTCCCTCAGCCTTTACCAGGACAGAATTGTTGGGTGAAATTGCAACCAAATGGCTCCACAAATCCCCTGCACTTCTCTTTGTGCAGTTGGAGCACAACATTGTCTGTGTGGAGCCCACCTTGGCTCAGAGGAGACACAACTCACCCGGTACCATGACAAGTCTGGTTCCACTCCCCCAGGTCAGTTTTCCCCAGTTTGCAGAAGTCACACTATGGGAGAGCTCATTACAAAATGGGTCTCTTCCTCCAGCCCCCTCAGGAGCTGCTGCAGGGCTGGGATCTGTCCCTGAAAGAGGCTCTGAACACCCACACGCATTTCCAGAGATCTCCTCTGGCCTCTCTTTGCCAAAATCCCATTTCTCTGTTCAAATCCCTGGGAATATCTGCATTTGGTGATGGTCACTAGACATCTCAGAGAAGGGAAGAACTTATCCCTCAGTTATCAGGGAATACTTTAGGATCCCTGCCCCAAAACTCCTTGCACTCTAGTTGCAAAATGGATGGAAACAACAGCGTGGAACCATCCTGGGCTCACAGACACAGCCCAACCTTTTCAGCAACCCAGATTTCCAGCTCCAAGACGTAACTTTCGCAAAATTGTGCCCCTCAAATCATCGAAGAGCAAGACAGAAATGAACCAATTCCACTCTCCAGTGGACATTCAAGGACTTTGAACAAAGGACACACAGGAAAGTTGCTCACTCACTGGGCTGGACGGACAGTCTGGTCCCTGAGCCAAAGGTCAGCTTGTTGCCATAGCCAGAACTATAATCACACAGCATTTCCTCCCTTAACAAAAACCTTCCCCACCACCTGGCAACACTGGTCACCCACAACCCAACTGGAAAGTGCTCAGAGTAATGAGGATTCAGCCACAGCCTGGAGTGGAGAACTCTCTTGATCTGATGGGATCATAAAGGACAATATTGGACCTACGAGCACAAGCCCTTGTCTGAATGGCTGCTTCTCATGTTCTGGGCTCAATGAGCAGGTATCTAGTGCAGGTTCTCCATCTCAGAGACTCTCCTGCCTTATCTGCATGAAATGAAATGACAGCTGTGATCTCCCTCCCTTAAGAGGAGTGACTCAGACACAACAGATTTGTCTACAAGACTCTCCAGTGGACACCCAAGGACTTTGGACAAAGGACACACAGGAAAGTTGCTCACTCACTGTGCTGGACCGACAGTCTGGTCCCTGAGCCAAAGGTCACCTTGCCACCAGAACCATAATCACACAGCATTTCCTCCCTTAACAAAAATCTTCACCACCTCCTATCGATACTGGTCACCCACAGCCCAACCAGACAGGGATGAATGCCACAAGGATTCAGCCACAGCCTGGAGTGAGGGATTCCCATGATCTGATGGCAGCGTCAAAGGCACTGTTGGACCTACAAGTCCCCATCTGCCACTCATTTTCTGGGCTCAACAAGTGGGTATCTCAAAAGGTTGCCCATCTCAGAGAGTCCTCTGCATCATCTGCATGAAATGAAATAACAGCTGTAATCTCCTTTTCCTAAGATAAGTGACTCGGAGTCAACAAATCTGTCTAGAAGACTCTCCAGGGGACACAGAAGGACATAGGAAAAATGACATTCAGGAAAGCTGCTCACTCACTGGGCTGGATGAACAGTCTGGTCCCTGAGCCAAAGGTCAGCTTGTTGTTGTTGTCTCACAGCATTTCCTCCCCTAACAAAAACCCAACGAGCCTCTGCAGGGCAGTTCCTCTCCCCCAGCCTTTACCAGGACAGAACTGTTGGGTGAAATTGCAACCAAATGGCTCCACAAAGGCCCTGTGCTTCTCTTTGTGCAGTGGAGCACAGCATTGTCTGTATTGAGCCCACCTTGGCTCAGAGGAGACACAACTCACCCGGGACCACGACAAGTCTGGTTCCACTCCCCCAGGTCACTTTTCCCCAATTTCCAGTATTAACACTTTGTGAGAGCTCAATGGGTCTCTTCCTCCAGCCCCCTCAGGAGCTGCTGCAGGGCTGGGATCTGCCCCTGAAAGAGGCTCTGAACACCCACACACATTTCCAGAGATCTCCTCTGGCCTCTCTTTGACAAAATCCCATTTCTCTGTTCAAATACCTGTGGATATCTGCATTTGATAATGGCCACTAATCATATCAGAGGTGGGAAGAATTTATCCCTCAGTTATCAGGGACTACTTTAGGATCCCTGCTCCAAAACTGCTTGCACTGGAATGGCAAAATGGATCGAAACAACAGCCTGGACCATCCTGGGCTCAGGGTCAGAGGCACAGCCCCACCTTCCCAGAATCCCAGATTTCCATCTCCAGGAGACAACTTTCCCAAAACTGTGCCCCTTAAACATCCAAAAGCAAGACAGAAATGAAGAAATTCCAGTCTCCCATGGACACTCAAGGACTTTGGACAAAGGACACACAGGAAAGCTGCTCACTCACTTGGCTGGACGGACAGTCTGGTCCCTGAGCCAAAGGTCACCTTGTTGCCAGAACCAAAATCACACAGCATTTCCTCCCTTAACAAAAACCTTCCCCACCACCTGGCAACACTGGTCACCCACAGCTCAAACAGACAGGGACGAATGTCACAAGGATTCAGCCACAGCCTGGGGTGGAGAATTCCCATGATCTGATGACAGCATCGAGGGCACTTGGAGCTACAAGTACAAGGCTCCCTCTGAATGGTTGTTGCTCATATTCTGGGCTAAACAAACAGGTTTCCCATCTCAGAGACTCCCCTGCATCAGCTACATTAAATGAAATGACAGCTGTGATCGCCCTCCCTTAAGAAAAGTGACCCAGAAACAACAAATTTGTCTAGAAGACTCTCCACTGGACACTGAAGGACTTTGGACAAAGGACACACAGGAAATCTGCTCACTCACTGGGTTGGATGAACAGTCTGGTCCCTGAGCCAAAAGTCACTTTGCTGAAGCCAGAACTAAAATAACACCGCATTTCCTTCCTTAACAAAAACCTTCCCCAGCACCTGGCAGCACTGGTCACCCATATTCCAATCAGACACGGATGAATGTCATGCGGATTCAGCCACAACCTGGACTGAAGAGCTCATGTGATCTGATGGCAGCATCACGAACACTCTTGAACCTGCAAGTACAAGCCCCCATCTGAATGGCTGCGACTCATGTTCTGGGTGAAATAAATGGGTATCTCATGCAGATTCCCCATCTCAGAGACACCTCAGAATTAAACAAAATGACAGGTGTAATCTCCCTCACCTAAGAAAGGTGACTCAGACACGTTTGCCTAGAAGACTCTCCAGTGTACATTCAAGGACTCTGGAAAAGGGACACACAGGAAAGCTGCTCACTCACTTGGGTGGATGGACAGTCTGGTCCCTGAGCCAAAGGTCACCTTGTTCCAGCCAGAATTATAATCACACAGCACTTCCTGCCCTAACAAAAACCTTCCCCACCACCTGGCAACACTGGTCACCCACAGCCCAACTGGAAAGTGGTCAAAGTCATGAGGATTCAGCCACAGCCTGGAGTGAAGAACTCCCATGATCTGATGGAAGCATAAAGGGCACTGTTAGACCTACAAGCATAAGCCCTTGTCTGAATGGCTGCTACTCATGTTCTGGGCTCAATGAGCAGGTATCTAATGCAGGTTCTCCATCTCAGAGACTCCCCTGTATTATCTGCATGAAGTGAAAAGACAGCTGTGATCTCCCTCCCCTAATAAAGGTGACACAGACACAACAAGTTTGTCTAGAAGACTCTCCAATGGACACTCAAAGATTTTGGACAATGGACACACAAGAAAGCTGCTCACTTACTGGGGTGGACAGAGAGTCTGGTCCCTGAGACAAAGGTCAGCTTGTCACCAGAACTATAATCACACAGCATTTCCTACCTTAACAAAAACTTTCCCCACTGCCTGGCGACACTGATCACCAGACAGGGATGAATGTCACAAGGATTCAGCCACAGCCTGGAGTGAAGGAGTCCCGTGATCTGATGCTGCAAAGGCTCTGTTTGACCTACAAGCACAAGCCCCCATCTGAATGGCTGCGACGCATATTCCGGGCTAAATGAGTGCAGCTTCCCCATCTCAGAGACTCCTCTGTATCTTCTGCATTATATGAAATTACACCTATGATCTCCCTCCCTTAAAAAAAGTGACTCAGACACAACAGATTTGTCTAGAAGACTCTCCAGTGGACATTCAAGGACTCTGGACAAAGGACACACAAGAAAGCTGCTCACTCACTGGTCTGGATGGACAGTCTGGTCCCTGAGCCAAAAGTCACTTTGCTGAAGCCAGAACTATAATCACACAGCATTTCCTCCCTTAACATAAACCTTCCCCACTGCCTGGTGACACCAGTCATCCCCAGCCCCCACAGAAAGTGCTGAATGTCACAAGGATTCAGCCACAGCCTGGAGTGAAGAACTCCTGTTATCTGATTGCAGCATCAAGGGCACTGCTGGACCTACAAGTACAAGCCCCCATCGGAATTGCTGCTACTCATGTTCTGGGCTAAATGAGTGCAGCTTCCCCATCTCAGAGACTCCTCTGTATCTTCTGCATTGAATGAAATGACAGCTGTGATCTCCCTCCCTTAAGAAGAGTGACTCAGACAAAACAGATTTGTGTAGAAGAGTCTCCAGTGGACACTCAAGGACTTTGGACAAAGGACATTTAAGAAAGCTGCTCACTCACTTGGGTGGACGGACAGTCTGCTCCCAGAGCCAAAGGTCATCTTGGTGTAGCCAGAATTATAATCACACAGCATTTCCTCCCTTAACAAAAACCTTCCCCAGCACCTGGCAACACTGGTCATCCACAGCCTGGAGTAAAGGACTCCCATGATCTGATTGCAGCATCAAGGGCACTGTTGGATCTACCCACTTATTGAGCCCAGAAAATGAGTAGCCAATGGGGAGTAGTATCTCACACAGGTTCCCCATCTCAGAGACACCTTGGCATCATCTGCATTAAATGAAATGACAGCTGTGATCTCCCTCTTCTAAGAAAAGTGACTCAGACACAAGAAGTTTGTCTAGAAGACTCTCCACTGGACACTCAAGGACTTTGGACAAAGGACACACAGGAAAGCTGCTCACTCACTGGGCTGGACGGAGAGTCTGGTTCCTGAACCAAAGATCACCTTGTCATAGCCACCAGAACTATAATCACACAGCATTTCCTCCCTTAACATAAACCTTCCCTACCACCTGGCAACACTGGTTATCCACAGCCCCCACAGAAAGTGCTGAATGTCACAAGGATTTGGCCACAGCCTGAAGTAGAGGATTTCCATGATCTAAATGTGGGATCAGGAGCACATGTTTGACCTGTGGATGCAAACACTGTTTGGGAGCATGGCTCTTTCTTCCCAAAGCCTGTCTTGGAGAAGAGAAGGTGGTGTGTAACTCCGCAGTTGAAGGGCCACCAGCCCAGGAAAGGTATCCTGGAAATCTCGCTGGACATGGGGAAGTTTTGCCCCACATAGAAGGCATTAACAAGAAAGGGGTCTCACTTTTGAGCAGAAACTTGAAGCTGTGTCTCTTTGCCAGTGTGAGCTTGTCCAGCAAGAACACAAGCTTATCCACACACTGAGAGAGAAAAGCAAAGCCTGCTGGTATGGCCCTGGCACAAAATGTCCCCAGCAAATATGGCCAGGACCCCTCAGTGCTTATCTGAAAGGAAGAGCATGGGTTCCTGACAGGGTAATTGGGGTCTAGCTTAGCAGACCTCTCTTCAGCTCATATTTCCAGTATGATTTTTGTATCTTTCTTCTTAATATATACAATAATGAGCAAAAAAAATGGTTTAAACCTTACTTGGTTTCACCCTTAGCTGCACTCCACTTACAAAGGTGACTTTGTTTCCGTAGTTATTCACACAGTATTTACTTTCAAAACAAAAACCCTTTCTTTCCTGCAGTACCTACTTTGGTCCTACTTGACATTCTTTTAAACTTTCTACCCAAGAAAACTTCTTGTCAACTTAAACTTACACTTTCTGTAAAGATTTTTCCTAGTTGATGGTCTTGTTTGCTTTGAACAGAGATGACCGCTGACTAAAAGTTTTCTCATTCATTCATGTAAAGCAATCCCCCAGCAAAATTCCTTCTAGATCAGCACTAAAAGCAGAGATCTCCCCTGGGACCTTCCTGCATGGCTTTAAAACCCATTTCTTGATTCCCTGAAGAAAAAATGCCCTGCCTGTTCCAACCCCTTTCCATGACAGCCCAGCATTTTTTTTTGTCAAGGAGTGCAAACCTGCATGGAAACCTCTCTGGAGCCAGAAGCAGGAGCAACAGAGCACAGGCTAAGACAGTTTTCCAGCAGAGAAGGAGCTGCAGCTTTTGGGAATTAATGAGGACATTGCCTGGGTTCTGGACAGTTGAAATAAAAGGACAGTGAGAGCTCTGCAGGCTTGGGATATTTCTGGGAACAGGTAGAAGTGAAGAAAGCAGCTTACAAATGTTACATTTCTCAATGACACACACGGCGCAAGAAAATCCAGCCCCTCAGGTAGGTATTTAGCTTTATAATGATTTTTTTTTTCCTCTGATGCAAGGTCAACTCGTGACCTTCAACTGCTCTCAGATGGAAAGAACACTGGAATTTTAATGACTGTTTCAGTGCTTTCCTGGAAAGAGAAATTGGGCTTTTCCATCCTTAACTCCCTCAGGATTTTTGCCTACCTGGTTTCACTACCAGTTGTGTCCCATTTCCAAAGGTCACTTTCCAGCCAGATCCTGAATTCACACAGTGACACATTCTCTAACAAAAACCACACACTACCTTGGGTCCACTTTGGTATGTTTTTCAAAGAGATCAAGGGGGAAAACAGATGTCACCTGTGCCACATATCTGTCTCTAAATTAGGATGTTTTTCCAGCTGCAAACCTCTGATCTTTCCAGACAGAAACAATTCTGAATGCAATAGAAAAACCCTATTAGCATAATATAGTTGAAGTCTTTGGACAGATTTCAAGTTGTACAACTTTAGTATTGTTTAGGAGACAGGAGAATCTCAGCCTTGACCTTATAATGTGAAAAAACTATTTTTTTTGAGATGTACCTGATTTCAGAATTAATTTTGTGCCTCTCCCAAAGGTGAGTTTCCAGGAAGACTCAGTTATCCCACAGTAATCAACCTTTATACAAAGATGGTAAAGGAGAGAAGCCTCAGCCTTTAACAGCCAGAACACACTGACATTTCAAAAGGGGATGGAATTTTCACTGCTTTTTTTAACAATTAACCGAGCTGTTCCAAAAACTTCTCATCTAAAAACATCTGAAAGAGTCAGGCAGATCAGCCAGCTAATCTCAGAAGCTCAGCAAGGGACCAGACCCATAAGAGAAAGAAGTAAAAAAAAACAACTTAGACAGAAACTTCCAGAGAAAACCACTCTAAAGTTCTAATTTTTCTTGTTTGTTTAGTTGTCAGTGAACCCAGTAAGGGATCCAAACCCAAGTCCCAGAAACCAGCTCTAATTTTTGAGTACACAAAAGCTATTCCTGTATGCTAATCCCAAATACATTCCCCGATGGGTTCCTCTAACTGCGGTTCTGGCACACACAAAGCAATTCACTAATTTTCAGCCCAAGAGCAGTTTCTGAGCTGTTCTACTGAAAGCAACGTGGCACAGCAGTTAGAAACTAATTGTGCTCTCCTCCCCCATGCCATCTTTCCTTCATGTTCTAAAGAAGATTTTTCCTTTGTATTTTAAGGAAGATCTAACAAAAAACCTTAAAGATTCACTCTGTTCTTGATGAAGTGTTACCTACCGGGCTTTACCAGCAGCCTGGTTCCGCTTCCAAAGGTCAGTTTGTTTGTACTTCCTGAATACACACAGTCAAACAGTCCCTTACAAAAACCCCACGCTCTTCTGCACATTTCAGTTTGCAGGGCAAGAGACTCAATTTGTCATCAAAATAAAACTGTATGTGCCAAATGCCTGTTAGGGATTGCACAAAATGAAGGCTGGGCTGTCTCTGCTCTCTCTCCTGGCAGTTTTGTGTCAATACTTTTTACAGGTCCAAAAAGATGAAGTGCCCTGATCATGGGAGGTTTTGGCATAGCCAGGAACAAACTAAAGCCCTCCCTACAGAAATAATAGGGTTCACATCTATTTTCAAAGCTGTGCTTTGGACAGACAGACATTGCCAGGACTCTCCAGTCCTGAATGGTTTTTCAGGGGAAGATGTGACAGGGGACAAGGACACCTGGCCCAGTATGTCACACAAACAGAAATTCTGCAGGCTCTTTTATATCTATTAATACATATTAAATCACTTTTTTTATAGGACAGAGACTTGCCTGTTCTCTGAAGAGGCATCTTCTCCTTTCTTGCTCATGTAACTTGCACATTTGGGGAGACCTTGTGGTGCTCTTCAAAAGGGTTAAATGTGAAAAGCACAAGGAAAATCTGTTCTTTTACACTGTCTGCAGTGTCTCCTTCTACCAAGGAATACCATGAAGGTCAAGCAACTTGAGAGATGAGACAGCTCAGTAGTCTAGTCACTGAAAATCAGGTCTGGTGAAAGACTTGTTATCTCTCTGGCACCCCACACTGATTTACATCATTTCCATTTTGCTGGGAATTTAGTCCTTGCACCCTTTGTGTGATTAGAAACTTACTGCAATTCCTGGAAGGACTCCTCTCATAACATCTACTCTCCATGAACTCTGAGACCTTACAAATAAACCCCAGATTTCTTCTTGCTGCTCTGTTTCCCTTAAACTTCCAGCCACACTCTCATTTCAGCCCTAGAAACAGCAGATACAGAAGGAGATTCCCCTCCCAGGGTAATTCCATGCTACCAATTCCAAGCATCTGATTCTCCAATATTTCTCAAAACATTCTGGTTCAGATCATCCACTTACTTGGTTTGACACTGAGCCTCGTTCCTCTGCCAAACTGCAGCTTTGTAAAGCTGCTTCCTGAATTCACACATCATTTAATTACTTTGCAAAAACCTTTCCTGTCCTGCAAATGCACACAAACTCAGAAAACTCCTGCTCAGTGACCATTTTTGGACAGGAGTGAGCTCAGATAATCCCATCCCAGATTTACTGAACCTGGCAAAGGAAATCTAGGCATATATTTGGCACCTCAATAAAATGTTTCCCTTCTGAAAGTAACCTGGACAGGAAAATGCTTCCATCTAAATACAAGCTTCCATTCTTTGTTTCTCACTAAGAAGTCAGAGAATATCTGCTCACTGAAATATAAAGAAGAGAAAGAGAACTTGCAGTTCTCTTTAATTATCCTTGCAGTCTGGTAATTAACTGTACTCCCAATGAGTTTCTGTGATGGATATGCCCATTTTAGTAAGAAAAGGTCTGTGCACTTTTCAGCTTGGAAGATTTGAGTACAAACTCCTTTGTGAACTGCACCTCCTTGGAATTGCAAGGGCAGGATGGAATTTAACAGACACCTGCAGTTATCCTGTCTGTCTACAGAGCTGTGAGGCTCCAGGAGGGATCTGAATTCATCATTCCAGCTGAATCTCTGGGAGATCTCCAGGACCAGAGCACAAGGACATTTCTCCATCCAGCTCTACTGAGTATTGAGGAGTCACACCGAACGGACTCTGGCTGGATCTGGGATGTGCCAAAACACGATTTCTGAGTGAAAACAAATGCTGAAACACTGCTTTTGCTGGAAGACTTACTTGGGAGCACAAACAGACGAGTTCCTCCACCCATGGTGACCTTCCTGTTACCACTAGACACACTGTGACAAGGCACTTTATAAAAACCATTGCAGGATGAACAGGACAGATTCTCAGCTGCTGCTGAGTGACAGATTTAACCACTCTCCCAAACCTGCAGAAGCCAGTATGAAGCAAAATATGCTTTCTGTGTTATTCACAGAAGTTTACTTCTGTTGCTTAAAATGTTGCTAAAATAAATCTTATCATTAATGACAGTATTTAATTCTTTACTATCCACATCAGTATATATTTTTGGCCTGTAAAAGCAAACAGGTTTTATATTTCACTTATTTTTCCCCATTTAAGATATTTCAGATGGAGCATGGGTACAAAAAGACAGTATTTAGTATTGCAACATTTCTTTGCAACCCTTATTGTGTCAACATACCGACTATAAAAGAACAAAAAAGATTTGTCTGAATAATTCCATGCGACTGCCCTTGTAAGACAGTATTTTTAAGCAGGATTTGCATAAGAAATAATGAAAAAGTTTTCAGTCTTATGGATGCCCACCAGAACAGAGAAAACATTTACTAAACCTTCAGACAAATAAAATACTTAGAAAAAAAAGAACACAGAAGTGTAATTATTAGGTTATTTGCTCTTCACTTACTTGGTTTTACAATAATTCTTGTTCCTTGTCCAAAAGTTAATTTCCCCAAGTTTCCTGTATTCACACAGCCATAAAGTGCTTTGCAAAAACCATCCAAAGAAATGTATTTGTCTTTTTAACTCTTTTCCTAGAAGAGAAGCGAACTAAATAAAACTGAGAGTAGAAAATTATGATATCCATAGTTTCTTATGGAATGAGACTCATGGCTTAACTAAAGCCATCCCCATCAACCTGTTACACCTAATTGTGTGAATCCCTTCCTTTTCTTTCTATTTTAAACTGGAAACTGATTTTTTTTCACCAAGGAATAATTATCACTCCATCTTAATTATATATCTACTTTCAGCCATAAAAGCATCTACAAGGCAATACTTCATTAGGAAAAAACCCCACCTTTCTGTCAACAGATTTCAGTGATCAGGGTCAGGTAAGATCATGTATAAATTCTTCACAGCCTTTGCTATCCCAGTGATTTTAAAGCCTACGTTATATGTAAATTAAAAACCAAATTTATTGGAATGCTGAAATATAAGTGTTCACATTGCTTTCCTCACTTCAATTTTGAAAACTTAGAATAAGAAAGCTCCCCAAATCATCACCTCAACTCCATGGGGAACTGGTGCTGGACATCTTTGCCCAGATGTACCTGCCTGTAATCCTCAGAACCACAGGCATTTGTTTCTTAAAGCCTTTCACCATTCTTACTGGCTTTACTTATATGTGCATTCTTTTACAAAATCCTGGCAATGGAAACTTCTGATCCATAACAGACTTTCTCCCTGCTCATTAAAAAAACAGTAATTATTAAATGCTTCTTTCAATTTCTAAAGGTAAAACTTGTAAAAAGCTTAATTTGAAAAGAAACTCACACTGTGAACTACATGTTCAGGCAAATGAGGTAACCTGAGAGACCAAAGAAGTGTCCTGCACATGTGAGCTGTCTAAACTTACTACACTCCTAGGGTCCTTTATAACCAATAGGAAAACAAAGACATTTTTCAAGCACAGTTCTCGTCTTGGGGTTATTAACTCTGAAAAAAAAAAAAACCAAACAAACAAAAAAAAAAGCACCTCAAAAAGCACTGAAGATAGTGGAGGCAAAATCCCCTTGTGCTGGCAGATTTGACCTTGAATATTTTGCATGAAAGAGAACAAACTGGACTCACAATTTCAACAGTTTAAAGATGAATATTCACTTATTCTGTATCTGAAAGGTGACACATCCAGTTACCCTTGGTAGTTGGCAAGATTATAATTTAGGGACAAAATTTTCTTTAAATCCCCGAATCATAGATACTTACCATGCTTTGGGTTTAAATGGACCTTAAAGATATCTCCCTGGATCCAGCTGCTCAGGGCCCCATCCAACCTGGACTTGAACATTCCAGGGATGTGCCCAAGCTCATCTCGGCATTATAAAGCTCAGGTTTTTATATATTTCTGGTACTTACTTGGTTTAACAGACAGTTTTGTCCCTTTTCCAAAAGTCAGCTTGGCGTAGCTTCCTCCGGAGTTTCACAGTGACAAAGAGCTTTACCAAAACTGCTGGCAGCAGCTTTTGAGTAAAAGGAGATGTTTAACTTTGATGTGTGCTTATAGATCTCTCAGGGTGTTTCTTCTCAAGCTCCCTAGCTCAAAACTGAGCAGCCTAGTATAAAACACCCTGTTCTTTAAGGCACTTCTGAATATTAATTCCAAGATCTCCACGCAGAGAAGCTGTTTGAAACAACCACATTCTTCTGCTCCAACCACTTTCTTTCTCAGAATTCTCCATTATTCTTTCACTATAAAACTACACAAGAACATGTTTTTCACCCAACAGAGCTGTAGGGGCTGCTCTAGTGCTGCTGAGAGAGAAACCACCAACCTACACTAAAAAGAGTGAAAATTGGTCACAAATTGGTCACTTTGCCTTCAGGAATGCTGGATTATTGCTGATATTTACCGAGGACAAAAATTTATTTGCTCCTATCTGTCTGGTTTAGCTTTAAACCAAGAGATTTCATGTAGAAGTTTTCCCCATTTGGACATGGTCTGAGTATTCCTCATATTTAAGGAGAAATAATGAATCTTTTAGACAAAAAAGAAAACAAAAACAAGTAAAACAAGCTCAGAAGTTCTTGTGCTGGGTAGGTTTTAGTGTGAGGTATTACCCCTTGACAAAAAGCAAGCTGGTATGTCCAGTACCATAGAAAAATTTGTAAAAAAATTGTGTTTTAAAAAGAAGCAAAGCAAAGCATGTGGTTAATTTTTCATCTCATGCAGTAATTCTATATTTTTTTTCAAATTGCTGATGCACAGAAAGAAAACCACCATTGGATTTGAAACCATATTTTCCTTTCTCAAATGTAATTTCAAACCATCCCACACAGGACAAACCATTCCACAGGGTGTCTCTGCCTCTGAACAGGCAGTGGCTTCCCAACTCCTTCTCTTGTAACACTGGACTAGCAACTACAACCAGTTGGACCAGTCAGAAACTGGTCTGAATTTGCAGAATGACATCTAACAGAAAACATATGATTTAGTACCGAGGCTCAATTGCTACAGGCCTTCAAAAGTTAAATGAATGCGAATTAAAATAAAATGTGAATAATTAAAAGAAAAAAAGCATTAAAAATAATAAAAATTAATTTTAAATTCCAGAAAAATAAATGTAAATTAATTAAATCCAAATTAAATTACATTGGCTATCTCTGTGTATTAAGCTCATTTAAATGCACTGGAATAATACAATCTAATTTGCTCATATCCATTGATTTGCAGTGTTGTTGCCAGTCTTTCTTACTCAGCTGCATTTTCTATTCTCATTGGCATCTTTGGGGAGATACTTCATTGCTATATTAGACTAAAGTTTTGAAAGTGCTTTGAAAGCAGAATTTAACTGATTATCTTCCTTTCACTTCCCCAGACTGGCTGCTGTGGTTGGCAGGGAAGTGATTTGTACTTCTGTCATTTTTCCCCACATTTTGGAATTGTAAATGGGAACAAGACCCTTGGAAATACCATCCCCACATTGCTGCAGTCAAAGAGGAGCCACTCACCTGAAAGCACTGTCAGCTGAAATGCAGCCAGAAACTGGAGTTTCTCAAATATCAGGCCCACAGCAGCTCAGCCCTTTACAAAATCACCACCTCCTTCCTCTCCTGAAATTTAAGATATTTCCATGGCACATTGCGATTTTTAATTATTCCTTATCATATAGAAGCATCAATAATGTTAGTTTTAAAGCAATTTGATAATTATACGCAGGGATTAAATATTCAAAGTCATGGAAAATGCATTAAAATATCAGCACCTCTAAAACCAGCCACACTTTTCTCAGTAATTCTGCACTGGTTTCTAAAATGACTGAATAGGTGCAGATTTTCCTTACAGCAAAATGAAAATTTATTCCAAACTTCTATTTTTCCCAGGAATGCAACCTCTCTTTCCGTGTCCCACTCTGCACAGAAAAAAAACCCATTCTGAATGCGTATTCAAGATCAGATGGAAAAAAATATCGGGGCATCCCTTCCAGTATAACTTTGTTCATCCTTCCACTTCATTTACTCTCACAAAACAAGAAAAAGGAAGAAAATAGAACCATCAGCTAATGATATTTTCTTCTTGGCTGGCAAGAACAGCCAGGATTTTTTCTTTACATAGGGTTATCATGGCTAAATAAATGCACAAACTTGTTTAACAAATGGAAACTCTCCCACTGATGCATATAACATATATATGTTATATATATGTTTTATACACATATATATCATATATGAGATATATATATTAAAACCATATATAACTGGAACACTTTCTATATTTCTTTAAAATAGATAGAAAAAATTTTATTAGTTCAAGTTAATTTAAAAACAGGACAGATGAATTCTGTGTGTAAGTCATTCCATCCTCATACAGAACAAGATTTAAGGAATTTCTCTCTCCCATTTCAGAGAGTGAATTGTACACCCAAGGATAAGTCATTTTCCCAGAGTCCCACAGCAAGGGGTCATGTCTAAGGCTGGCTTTTTTAAACCCACCCTCCCCTTGGTTGTTCTATTAGACCCACTTAGAGCTGTTCAAAGCACACCCTCAGAGATGCCTGAAGGACACTACTCCATTGCACAGCACCCCGAATTCCCAACTGGTTTAAATTAAAGCAGGTTTTAATTACATTCACAGGTTTGTGCCATGCAAACAGACTCACCTGTCTGCAGAAAAAGCCGGGTCCACAGGCAGAACTCGATGGGAGGAACCCCAGTAAGAAACCCCTCCACAGACACCTCACAGTTCCAAGGACTGCAGCTCCTGAGAGCACCTCAGCTCCAGCCTTCCTGCAGGAAACAACTTCATCTCAATATTCTCATCCCGGGGCACCAGGTGCTCTGGCAATTGCATCCCCTCATTTCCTTATCAGCCTCATCATTGCTTGCAGCCAGAAAGCTTGGGCTGCATTCCTGGCTGATTCATACCTGCTGTTTGCTTAGCCAGACATCCACATATTTGGAAGACCTCATTTAGGCATAACAGCTTTTTGGGGCACAAATGCATCCCTTAATCCCAGCAAGACATCTTTGTTTCAGCCAAGGGCAATTTGACCAACAAGTTTCTTGAATAATTTAGAGTTTGAAACTCCTTTAGAAATCCTGAGGAAATTTGAAAGAAGTGCTTCAAGTGCGTCCCACATTCTACTCCATTTCTTCTGTTACAAATCACTTCCAGCTGTAGCCCTGCTTTAGTTTGGAGCTTCAAATTAAGCTTCTCTGAATCTCACTTGAGTTATTCAGCTCTTTCAGCCTTCTGGCCGTGGACTTTATAAAGCCTGTGTATCACTTAGCAAGAGTTTCCAGCTGCACCTGCTGGCAAGGCAAGAATGCAAATGAAGAGCAGAGGAAGTTTAATTTGTGGCATGGGCAGACACAACACTTCCTGTGGGGTTTGTGTGGTTTCTTTGGTTGGTTGATTGGTTTTTTGCTCGTTTTTTTTTCTTCTGTTTGAGCTATTTGCTGGATTTCATGAAATACAAAGTGTTGTAAGAGCAATAAACACTTTGACCAGAAGGTAGCAGGAGAGATCAGAGAAAGAAGTTTGAGTTTACACCAATAGATCTAATTTTATCAGGAACTTTTTAGTATTTGGGGAAACAAAACAGGTAGGTCAGAATACACCCAGCCGATGCAGTAATATGATTATTACATTGTATTTTTATTGCTGTATTAGAAAGCAGAAGGATTTAGCAGTATAAAAAGCTATTTAATATTGCTCCTTGCACCACATGGGAAAAAACTCTGAGGTTTTCTGCAAGGGTAAGGCTGAGGCTTTGCTACATGAGAGTTCAAGAGGCTGAGCTGCCAAGGGGTCAGGCAATACAGAGATGTTGGTACCATTACCAACCTGTCCTTCTGTCACATTCTTATAAAATAAAAATGTGGGGAAAATGCAAAATATTCTCCCTGCTATTCAGAATTCCTTGTTCTTCTTGGTGCTTTCCCATGTAACCTCTTGGAAAGAGGTTTATTATTTCAGGATGCTTTTAATGTTCTCTGCCACAGGAGAGAGCTCTCACTGTTTGGACTTGCTCAGCAGGAGAGATGTTAGATACCACACTCTATGTGTGAGGGAGAGTAAGAATAAAGATGTGCTGGAGGCGAAAACATTCCTACAATTACTTCAAAAGTTTTGTTGAAGTTCACATTATGGGTGGTCTTGTCACTGAAACTGCAGGAAAAAAAAAACTCTCCAAAACCATTTTTTACTGTCAGAGAATCAAAGCATTACGTAACTCTGGCCAGGATGGGCAACAGAAATAATTTCACCAACACATTGCTTGGGTGTTCAGAGAAAATCTTTCCGTCCCACAAGGTTTTTACTAGATTTTCCCCATATTTATACAGTCAAAACCCAGAGAAATTCACTGGTTCAATGTTCATCGGTCCTGAAAGGAATGAGAAAGTAGTGTCTTTACAAAGAGACTGATTCTGGGGGTAAGATAAGGCTGATAGTGGGAGACAGAAGGAAACAATGGGAAGAATTTCCATAGGAATTCCTTTGATTGACTTATCCCACACTATGTTAATATGCTACAAGAGCAGAGATACAGACATGTATATTGAAAAAGGGCAATGGATGATAGAAGGGGGGGTTTCATCAGGTGTTTTGGGGAGCCTGAACCTCTCAATACCTCAGCAATGGGGAAAGAGAGGGAACTGTGGCCAGGAAATTGGGATAAAAGAGGCTGCATCCTCTATGAATTTGAGAGACCCCTTGGGAAATGACCTCTCCTTTTATTCATGAATAATGTTGCAGGACCCTTCTGTTTCCTTTTTGGACATAAACCTCTGGTGCTTGTGGATTAATTTTCCTGACAGTCCCAAGTCACATAGTTGTAGTGCTGCATTCCCCCTCATCTCCTTTCCAGGCCGCAGTGGGATCTGAGAAGTGCTCCTTAGGCCTCGGCCTTAAAAACTACACCGGGCTCAGCTCTGCCTGAGCTTATCAAAAACAGTCTGCTCTCAAGAGCTGCTAACAAGCTCCTGTTTTCCTTATGATCAGTGTTGGAAAACATTCCTCTGGCCTGAAGGGCCTAACATTCCTGTTCTCACACTTTCAGTGGAAGTGCTGACCCAAACCGGGGCCAGGGTGAAACGTTGCTCTACCTGAAGCTTGGGATCCCTTGCGGCCCTACAAATAGGGCTTCAAAATGGGGCCCTTTGAGCTTTCCTGAGCCACCATGGACTGGGGACAGCATTCCCTCTGAGGGGAGAGCATTCCCTCTAAGGGCAACAGCTTCTCCCTGTGAGGGGGACCGCATTCCCTGTGAGGGGACAGCATTCCCTCTGAGGGGACAGCATTCCCTCCCAGGGGGACAGCATTCCCTCTGAGGGGACAGCATCTCCCTGTGAGGGGACAGCATCTCCCTGTGAGGGGACAGCATTCCCTGTGAGGGGACAGGATCTCCCTGTGAGGGGACAGCATCTCCCTGTGAGGGGGCAGCATCTCCCTCTGAGGGGACAGCATTCCCTCTGAGGGGGCAGCATTCCCTCTGAGGGGACAGCATCTCCCTGTGAGGGGACAGCATCTCCCTCTGAGGGGACAGCATTCCCTGTGAGGGGACAGCATCTCCCTCTGAGGGGACAGCATCTCCCTGTGAGGGGACAGCATCTCCCTGTGAGGGGACAGCATCTCCCTCTGATGGGGACAGCTCTCGGAGCCAGCACACCCTCAGGTTTTCTGTACCTCGAGGATCTCTGAGATATGATGTGTCCTGGACCGATGTCGCACTGCTCAGGCCTAATCCTTCGGCCGGAGGGAGACACAACAGCCTCCAACGTGAGATTTCACCGACTTCTGAGGTGAATTCTTTACAGGTACCTATCTTGCTTGCACTGTTTTTGTCTGCATGCATGCCCCTGAGCACATGCTATAGCCAATCTGAGAGAAATACTGCTTTCTTAGATGTTTGAGTACCTCAGATATCCAGGCCTGTAAGTGAGGTTAAGTGTAGTTATGTTTACTTAAGTGTTGCCGTTGTCGTCTTTCTAATTTGTTAAACATAATTTAACTGTTGCTAAGTGCCCTTTTGTTAAGTTGCTAATTTTGATACAAAAGTTTTAAATCAGGCTAAATGCTGTTAAGTGTTATTCCTCTGTTAGATTGTTAAGGTTAACCTATAAATTAAATGTATGTTAAGTTGGGTGTAAGTCAAGTGTTTTCCCTGTGTTAAATTACAAAACTTAGTAATTTGGGATTAGGTTTCAGTGTTGTTAAGCTTTTAGGCTCTGATCCTTTTTATCCTTGCCTGAACTATCTTTTCACACACACACACCCCTAGATAGTTCTCAATTAATTTCTTTTTATTGCCTGGATTTTGTTTGGTTTTTTTATCACTTGCTTCCCCTTGCTATGCCTTAGCTGCCCTGTAAAGTGAATCTTGCCAATGAACTTGTTGTACTTTGTTGCTTAATATTAAATCTGCCTTTTTCTTGTACCCTTGTCAATGATTTTTTAAGTGATCTCAAAAACTCTTGCTTGTGACAACAGTTTTTAGTATTCAATTTCATATTGGTTATTGACCTTAGATGTTAATTAGGTTCTTTCTTTGTTTTCTTATTGATCTTTTCTCAGACCAGATGTCTCTGACCATGCCAGGGGTGATGTTTGGAGTTGATGTTCCTAACAGTTGTTATCTTTTGTCTAGTCTGTTGAGGTGTTAAGCCCATCAGACCTGGTGAAACAGTCCCCTGAAAAGAAATTTCAAATCCCTTCCCACTGAGCAAAGGCGAACAAAACCTCTGACTAAATTTATATTGAAATTTTTAAACTTGGTATCATTTGCAACAGAGTGAGGGTCTTCTCTGGGTGTCTGCAGGGCCTGAGGGTCTGACCTGACCAAGCTGCATGCAGCAGACCTTGCCATGTCCTCTGCAGAGGCTCTCCTGAAGCCAGCAGGAGCTCAGGCAGGGTGAGAAAAGCCTTATTTCCCCTCCAGGATGTGGGCAAGTTGTTTTTTCACAAGCAGGGGAGGATTGATCTTGCCTGGTGTAACTGAGTCAGAGATGGTGACCACAGCATCCTGCCTGTTGCTTGTGAGAGAAGCTGAGCTGGGAAGATGTGTGCTGGGCTCTCTTAGGTAAGAACCAGGTTGCTATGGAAACTATCACTCCATCAAACCACCCAAAATTATTTTCTGGTGGCCTCTTCTTCTATCACTGAATGCAAAACAACAGCAGGGTTTCTATCCTGCTGATATGAGCATTTTCCTCCCTCATACCTTCAGCAAGGTCTCTCCTCACTGAAGCTCTTAAATGCTCCAAAGAGACCCTTCCCTGCACAGCACAGTCTGGAAAAGACAAATTCAGCCAACAGGAAATCTGTGTTATCAAAGCTGTGTTTCCAATCCCAGTGGGCATTTGGACAATTTGATTTCAGGAATCTGCATCCCACATTCAGAAGAAAACTCACAGAAAATGCACAACATTTCTGCCTTGTAAAACTTTATTTTCATCACTACTACAGGAATCTAAAATTCATGTGCAATACATTTGGCAGAATAAGTAAAGGATTAATAAGAAATGCTTCTCTGATTGAATATTATCTGGTTGAGTTGAATCACTTCAGATCCTACACAGTTCTTCTCATCTACAATACACACCTTTTGTTATTGAAGCTATCTAAAATCCAATGCTAGAAATGGCAATTACAGGGCTTGAATTCCCTCAGCAGTAGTAGTCCAGTTCTATAGGCAGTGAGTGACACAAGGTGCCTGGGAAAGGTGCTTTTAAAAGTTCATAAATCTGTAGTGAGTAGTGGAATTTTCAAACGTATTGAAGCAGGTTGGACATTTCTATGCAAATGGTGCTGCTCTTTTCTTTGGATTTCTCTTGCCTTCATTCACCATGTCTGGAAGAATAAGAGTGGTTTTAAATTACATTTAATGGAACTGGGCCAAGGAATTGCTGTTTGATAGCTGAGTGCTCCCTTACCTCAGAAAAGGAACAATTTGATACTCATGAGTGTATTGAAGGCGATGCTCTTTGCCAGCAGAACTCTCAAACCCAGCACAGCCATGGACAGCATGTTCACTTTCTCCCCTTCAGGATCTGCTCAGTGATCAGAAAAGATGGGAGAGATCATGGTGTGGGAGCTTGAGGAAAACCCAAACTGGGGCTCAGATGATCAGTGATTAATTCCAACTTTAATTTGAGGAGACAATTTCTCTATACAGTTGTAGGGAAAAAAAAGAATTTTTGCATTGTTTTGATTTTACTATTTGAATGACTTTCAGGACTACAAAAGCAATCCCATAAAATATAAAAATTATTTAGTAAAAAAACCCCCTTGATTCATACCCACTTTTAACTTTTATTGTGTGTGGAAAGGCTGTGTCAGGTTGTGCTTCAGGAGGTTTCGCAACAGGGGAAATATTTAGTCACAAGGAAATCCATATTTTGAACAATAGACTGTATCTTCCTTCTTCCTCTCAAAGATTAAACATGAAATAATTTCTTTTAGATCTTTGAAACATTTTTCAGCTCTCCCTGCTAAAATAACGAACGTCTTTCTCATTTCTGCTGGCTGCCCCGGGCAATGCTAACAAGCAGGAGAACATCCACAGGACACTGTCCCTAGAAAGAACACCCAAGGACACTGTCCCTGAAAGAACACCCATAGACACGTCCTAGAAATATGTTGCACCTGTGCCACCAAAGTGTACCTGGCAGTATGTACAGCACTGCTGTCAAAACTCTCTGTGCATACCAAAACGGTGTGTTCTGTTCATGTACGAACTCCTTAGTGGACAACTCAGCACTGATGTTCTTTGTAGTGAAAAGTGTTGGCAAGGGCGTTGTTTTCCCAATCTGCCATCATCTTCCGTGTAGTGGATTTCTCAACCTCTGGGGCACAAGATTTTGGACTGTCAGTTAAAAAAGCATGATTTGGGCATGATTGATTTTACCGCTCTCTGAGCAGATACAAGCTGAGGATTTGGCTTGAAAGCCTGGCTGGAGACTGAGTGCACTCAAGGAATTATTGCAGCTGAAAATTCTTACACTGAACCCAAACCATAAAATTCCTTTATTCACCCCCACCTTACTTTTAAATGAAGTTTCACAAATAAGAAAATGGCACTTACTTGGTGTAACAGTGAGAGTTGCTCCTGGTCCAGTTGCAGTCTTCACACTGCTAAGACTTATTACAATAAATCACTCTTTCCTCATGGTGTTCAAAAATGTTTTAAAACCAGGTGATGGATAGCCAAATATTAGTCCTAATTATCCATGGGTACAAGTCCATGAGGGATCCAGAGATAAATTTTTCTTTCAAACTGCAAAGGGAAAAAATAATTAAATTTTTGTTATATTCAGTGTTACATAGAATATTGAGTACAGAAGTTTCAAATTCTCCCTTTATTCCATCTTACAACTCCTGCAGCTCTTTTATTCTTAAGGGTAAAAAAAATCATTTGAATAATTTCTATGTCCACTATTAACATGCAGTCCACCCACTTGCTGAGCCTCTTTTCTATGGATATTTCTCTATGCTTTCACATCATTTTTTATTTTAGTATTCCTCACTTGAACCGTTCTCCTACCCCAACCAACCGATGCTGCATCATGTACCCAAGTCCCCCAACACGTGAAGTTGAGAGCCTCCATAAGCAAAACCTCTCTTCTCTCTCCACACAAGAATGATAAACTGTTTAGTTTCGCCTCTTCCCTATGACTTTCCTTTCCTTTGTAATAACCAAAGTCCGATACCACAGAAAACTTGCGATATAGTCTGTCCAAAAGATCCTAAACAAACTATCAGGAAGCGATAGACTAAGTGTCATAAAATGATTTCTTCATCTATTTCCAATATATATCTCTATTATCTTCACAACTTGGACAAAAAGGAAAATATATTCTATATATCTTAGTGGTTGGCTTATTATTTCTATAATCTATCTATTAATTTCTGAAAGAAATGTCCCAACTCTATAAAATCTTCTCTACGTATTCTCTCTCCTGTGCGAATCTTCTCTCTTCTGTACTCCTCT
>CM019234.1:1088882-1114413 GCA_009741485.1 Malurus cyaneus samueli | reverse complement strand
AAGAGTGGAGAGATATACTTAGGAGGAGGATGAGGATAAACATGTTCCTCATAAAATATAAAAATTATTTAGTAAAAAAACCCCCTTGATTCATACCCCACTTTTAACTTTTTATTGGTGTTGGAAAGGCTGTGTCAGGTTGTGCTGCAGGAGGTTTGCTGCAACAGGGGGAAATATTTAGTCACAAGGAAATCCATATTTTGAACAAATAGACTGTATCTTCCTTCTTCCTCTCAAAGTTATTAAACATGAAATAATTTCTTTTAGATCTTTGAAACATTTTTCAGCTCTCCCTGCTAAAATAACGAACGTCTTTCTCATTTCTGCTGGCTGCCCCGGGCAATGCTAACAAGCAGGAGAACATCCACAGGACACTGTCCCTAGAAGAGAACACCCACAGGACACTGTCCCTAGAAGAGAACACCCATAAGACACTGTCCCTAGAAATATGTTGCACCTGTGCCACCAAAGTGTACCTGGCAGTATTGTAACAGCACTGCTGTCAAACTCATCTGTGCAGGTCACCAAAACGGATGTGTTCTGTTCATGTACAAACTCCTTAGTGGACAACTCAGCACTGATGTTCTTTGTAGTGAAAAGTGTTGGCAAGGGCGTTGTTTTCCCAATGCTGCCATCATCTTCCGGTGTAGTGGATTTCTCAACCTCTGGGGCACAAGATTTTGGACTGTCAGTTAAAAAAGCATGATTTGGGCATGATTGATTTTACCGCTCCCTGAGCAGATACAAGCTGAGGATTTGGCTTGAAAGCCTGGCTGGAGACTGAGTGCACTCAAGGGATTATTGCAGCTGAAAATTCTTACACTGAACCCAAACCATAAAATTCCTTTATTCACCCCCACCTTACTTTCAAATGAAGTTTCACAAATAAGAAAATGGCACTTACTTGGTGTAACAGTGAGAGTTGCTCCTGGTCCAGTTGCAGTCTTCACACTGCTAAGACTTATTACAATAAATCACTCTTTCCTCATGGTGTTCAAAAATGTTTTAAAACCAGGTGATGGATAGCCAAATATTAGTCCTAATTATCCATGGGTACAAGTCCATGAGGGGATCCAGAGATAAATTTTCTTTCAAACTGCAAAGGGAAAAAAAATTAATTGATTATTTCAGTGATTTCAGTTAACATGATTGAGTACAGAAGTTTCAAATTCTCCCTTTATTCCATCTTTTAAAACTCCTGAGAGCTCTTTTATCTTTACAGGGTAAAAAAAAATAGAAATAATGTTCTATTTGTCTCTTTAATCATTGCAGTCACCCATCTTGTTTCTTTTCTGAAATATCTCATTTTTTTTCCTCACTTTGAGTTTTCGTACAGGTCCCCATGCTGTGCGTATCATTGTGGTACCCCAACCCCCCAAGCACAGTGAGGTATTTCATAGCAAAAACTGTCTCTGTTCCACTACAAGAATTTTGGATTATACAGGCAGTCACATGACTTCTTCAGTGGTTTAAGACCCAGTGTACCACATGAAAAAACTCTATATGGCTTTCAAGGAAGGATCTAAAATAATATGAGAAATGTTAACTTGTAAATGGGAACTTGGGAAAAGCCTGATGGAGTTCAGCTGGACAGAAAGCAGGAAAATAATCAGTACTTTTGGTATTATTTCAAAGCAATTCTGAAAATTCTTCTGACTTGCTGGAAGCTGTCCACTTTTTCCCCTTTGTTTCAGTGCTCAGCAGCAGGAGGAAGGTGCCCTCTGGGCTCTTCAAATTGGTGTCTGGAGGTCATCTAGTATGTTAGAAAGTAATTTTTTTTAGGTAAGAGGAGAAAGTAGGCAAAATGATTGTTCCTTGTTATGTAGAGGCACTGAAACCTTGGGAGTGACGATTGACCAAATCCTTCATGATATTCAACTTCTGTATCATAAACCCTATTTGCTGATGGCCAGAGATGGACCCAACCTCTGAGACCGTGCAGTTTCAAGAGCCCATCTGTGCTTTTCTAACAAAGGAGGGGCTCGTGGAATTTGTGCTCATCAAGATGGGAATGGAGGTTCCCATGATGACAAAGTCTGGGCGCTTCTGGCACCAAGGTGAAGGCTCCTGCTTCACATTAAGGCTTGCAGCTACAAAGTGGACTCGGAGCTGTCCTAGCAAATGAGGAACTGGGAGCTCTGTCACATGAGGTGCCCGAGCCCATCACCCCTGAGCACCAGGAAAGGTGGTGAGTGATAGCAATGGAAGGTTCTGTGCTGCTGGGATCAGCCATTGCTTTGCCATGGACTTGAACAGGGAACATTTGCAAAACTTATTGCACCTGCATTTTATTACCCCTATGTCTCTTCCTTGTGGTACTAATGACAGGGCAACAAGAAACATGGCAAGTGGCAGGATGGCTCTGGGAGTGCTTGGAGGAATGGGATAAAAGCAGAAGTGAGAACTGTAGTAAAATGAGAAAGCAGCAGCAAATGTTGGTACAAAACACATGAGGAATGGTATGAATAGGACAGATTTTGTAATATTTAAAACCAAAGGGCTGAAAGGGGTGCCTTTCAAGAGTGTGCACATACACATGGAATATCTATGGGGGAAAAGAAAAAAACCTCCAGGCTTCTGAGAAATCACCACAGCTGGGTGCTCTACGGAGCCTGTGCAGAAACACATGGAGTATAGTGAACAAACATGAGACATTAGGGCTCCACCAGTAGGTTCAGGGCTGTGACCTCATGGACAGCAGAGAGAAGTGGTGGGACAGCTCACATGACCCAGGAATGGAAATGTGTGATGCAGGGCAGGTTAGGGCTCATGGCCTTGGCTGTGCCCCAAGAGAGGACCCTGGGTTGGGTTGGGCTGGAAGGGTCCATAAAGATCATCTACTTCCAAACCCTCTGACATGGGCAGGGATACCTTCCACTATCCCAAGGATAGCCCAGCTTGGCCTTGGATACTTTCAGGGATGGGGCAGCCACAGCTGCTCTGGGCAGCCTGTTCCAGGGCATCGCCAGCCTCACAGCCAAGAATTTCTTCACAATATTTCATCTAAACCTGCCCTCTGGCAGTGGGAATCCATTCCCCCATGTCCTGCCACCCTTAGGTGCTGGAAGGGGCTCTAAAGTCTCCTTTCTCCTCTCTGGGAGCTCTTCAGGGATCTGCTTGGAGGAATCCCAAGCAGATGGGTTGTGGGTTGTGGTCCTGGACAGAGGAGCGCTCTAGGAGAGCTGCTCATTTTCAGATATTAGCTTCCTTGAACCTCAAGAATGGTTTCTCTTAACAAAGCAATAATTCTGGCATAGTGTCAGAAGGCAAAATGATAAACAAAGGGCTCCTGAACAAACTCATAACTGATAAATACAAAGCAACCATAAGTGATTCAGTGCCTGTTCTGATGCCTATAGCAGAGAGATTCCTAGTGGGAAGTGCCATTTCTGGTCTCCAGATTTGCTCTTCAGGCATCTACTTCTGGCCATTGTTGGATTTGAAGTTAAATGAATCCTTGCTCCTTCCAAAATCCTCCTCTGTGCTCCGAGACAAGGAGAAGAACACATGCTGAGCTAAAATGGAAACATCTAATACAATGGTTCCTGCCCGCTTGTTCAACTGGAGCTGGTAATCAAATGTCTAAAATTACCTGTTTGCAAAAACCAAATCTCAGGTTGAATGTTGAAGAAATTGGTCTTGGAAGAATAGTATTTCTGCTGTTTGATTCTGGGAATCAAATTTGTGTATATGCACACAGCTGTCTGAGGAAAAGTAGACAAGGCAGGGCACCGTGTTTCCCCCTTCAAGATAAGGGAGTGAGACAGTTTATGTGTGGTGGTTCAGTTGGTTTCAATTGCTGTGGAGTATCACACTGTGCTAGACGGTTCTACAAAAACATCTGGGGATTTTTCAGAGCCAGGTGATGTCTCCTCTTTTGTGTCTTTGAAGTGTGCCTTTTGCTTTCCTGTCCTCATGCACTGCTCTGCTTCTGAACATCTAATACTGTTCCAGAGAATTCTATACACTTAAAATAAAGTTATAATCCTTGCTTTTTTTTTTTTTTTTTTTGGCGGATTGCACTGTTAATTAATCTCATTAAATAATTGCCCCAGCTTGTATCCTGGGAAAAGTTACCTAGGCTTAATAACTTTAAATTTATTTTCATTCTGTATTCCCTAAGCTTTTCTGGACCTTCATGCACATCTCAAAGCCTGTTTGCATGCCATAGAAAAATCAGTCCATGTTTAGATGTTTTTCAGAAAATATTTTGGTTCAGCTGATGGTGCTTTAATTGCCTCTGTTTGACTTAACATCCTAAAGATGCTCATTTACTCAGCTGTTTCATTTTTAGTATTTCTTATTTGAGTTCCGTTTTTATAAGGGTCGTAAGTTTTGTCCCAATTAGATCAGAATTTTCCCCTTAATTTCTTTAATCTAATGAAGTGATTATTTGACCACTGAGTTGGCGATTGTTTGGAGTTTTGATTTGTTTGGATGTACTTTTCAATGAGTTTCTAGGCAGGAAACATCTGGTTATAGTTGACTGAAGATGGCTTTTAATCTGATTTTTATCTTACTTTAATTATTTTGATTAATGGTAGCCTGGAATTGTGGAGCATTTTCCTAATCCTCAGATGTAGTTCTAAGGCACAAAGAGCCTTATTTCACCCCATTTGCACTGTTGTTGTTCCCAAGCACAGAGGTGTGTTTCTCATTTTTAATCACTGGTTTTAACAGCAGTGCTGATATTTCCCATTGGTAACACAGGCATGTTCACCTGCTGTTCCCTTGAGTGAGTCAAATTGCTTTCCTTATTGCCTGAGTCCTGCAGGAAAGCTGTGGAATGTGCTGATGTGATGCTCCCAGTCCTTCCAGCTCTTGGCATGACAGAGAGAAAAAGTCCGAAACGCCTCCTGCAATAGTCCTGGGCACACACAGGTGCTTCTCACATGCCCTGCCCTGGCTGGCAAATCTTCCCAGGGCAGTGAGACCTCAGCCTGCTCCTCACTGAGCTCTCCCAGGCTGTTAAACAGCCCCTTTCATTTCAGTGCCCACAGAGACACACCTGTGCTCACAGCCTCCCGCAAGCCAAACACACTCACATTTCTAGGCTTTAAAGTTGAATTCTGCCTCTTTTTGCTGTCGATGTCCTGGTGCAGGCCCTCCCAAAACTTAAAGGAGGTACAGTGACATGTTGGATAGAATGTTTAGGCTGTGTTTCACCAGGTGACACTGAACACCTCCTCTGTGTGTCTGCTTCGGAGGTGTCTTGGTTTAAAAGACAGGTGTCAGCCAAGGAAGGCGGGAACCTTCCTGGGATGGAAAATATGACCCCTTTTCTCCAAAATACTATAATTTTGAAATTATGAAGCTTTCAGGCAAAGATAAGGGAAAAGGAATAACAGTTCTTACTAGTAGTATTGTTAACAAGGCAAACAACAGCCAGAACACAACCCAGCGCGCCAGCTCCCGGGCTGTGCCGCGCCCCTCCCCTGGTGCTGCAGTTCCACTCACAGGCCGGGAGGGGCGCTGCAAGTCGCGTGCGGTGATTCCGCCGCGCCGCAGGTGGGCGCTGTGGGCGCGGGCTTCGGCCGCCTCTCTCCTCACGCGGTGATGGCGGCTCGGCAGTAGCGAAGCGGGACGGTGGCTCCTTTTGAGGCAACTCCCTGCTGTCTCAGTGCCACTCTGGGCAGGAAAATGGACTGTAGCAGGAACCTCGGAGCAGCAGGCTGGAACAGCAGAGGTGAGCACACCCGGGGTGGCAAACGAAGTGTAGCAAAAACTTGAGAGCGCGGCTAGGGTAGCCAGGGTGCCTGGGCAGGCCACTAGGGTGTTCAAGTTTGTAGCAAAAAGCCCAAAGCAGCGGCAGAAAACTGCGGGGCTGGGCAGTGGTAGCCGGGCTTTTGCAAGCAGCCGGGAGATGCTTCCTCCAGAGGGGGTCAGAGTCCCGGGTTTCCCCTGAGGAGCCCAAGCAGATGGTGAGGGTCCTTCTCACTGAGGTGTTGAAAAAATTCCAGTTCAATGGCCGCTCTTTATTGAGCGGAGGCTTCAGCATTGGTAAGAGACCGGCAGGAAGGGCAGAACTCTGCAGTGGCAGAATTGTCCCCACAGCAACAGCAGCCCAGCAACAAAACCAGAACTGTCCTCCAGTTCCCGAGAGAGAGACCCACAGAGAGCCCTGAGCCCAGCCCTGACCCGCAGCTGAGTCTCAGTATTTCTGCACCTCCCCAGAGAAAGTCCCCCAGCTAAGAGAGTGCGACAAACTTGCACCCCTGCCCCCCTCCCACCCATATATTTTGTCTCTTTAGTATCATCTTTGTAATCTCTTACGGAACAAATGGGAGAAAAATTGCCTCAGAGAAAGAAAGGAAAAATCCTAACATCCAACAAGAGGAAATGAGAACAGAGGGAGTCCTCCTTTCCTCTGCAAATGGGTCATAGGCATTCATTTCATAGGCATTTCATTTCATAGGCAAATGAAAACACATTTTGGAGGTAGTTCGTGCATGCATGTTTGTTGGAATTCTTCAGTCCTTGCTGAGAGGTCAACACTGCTTCTTTCCAGGAGAAACTGTCCTGGCTGTGAGAAATGAAGTTCACTCTCCTGTTAAAATTTAGAAGTTTTAATGAATGACAATAGGGGACAGAAAGCAAAAGGATATGGTGCCTGAGGGGGGCACTGGGTGCTTGGTGGTTTGCCAGAGGCAAACCTGGTATTGTATTTAAAGACCTCTTTAAATACATTTCGTGTTGCATCAGCTTCATGGCCTATTTCATAGGTGTTTTATGCCATATTTCAGACTTTTCTAGGTATCTGCTTTTAACATATGATCTGCCTTTTTTGGAGGAATGGCAGTGATGATATGTTTATACTCCTGGGCTTTGCGTAGTGTGACCCCTGTTCCGTAGTTTTAGCAGATGGTTTTTGTCGTGGAGAAGTGCCCGTAGCAGGTGCCCCTTGATGGTTCACAACACGCCCTGGTCTTTCCAGCCAGATACCATCCAAAGGTTGGGTGGGTCCCATCAGCAGGCTCCTTTGCCACAGCAGAGGACAGATGTTCCCAGCTCCTCTTGACCAAATGGCTTCTATACACATCTAAAGCCTCTCCTCTTATCTTGGGATGTCAGGGTTTGTGTGATTGTAGCCCATAAGCCTTGAGGTATGGCCTTACTCTAGAGGGATGTCAAGCTGTGATCCTCTCTCATGCTTTCATTTCTTCCTTATCTTTATCTTTTTGGTTAGTTGAGCTTCAGCCTAGGGCCCCATTTTGAGTCTTAGTGGCATCTTCCCTGCAGCTTTTGTATGCTTTGCAAAGGCAAAAATCCTGGGAAATGTTTAAGTCATAAGCCATAACCACTTCAGTTTTATTGCAGCTAATCACAAGTACTCTAAAAACTATATCTGGGTTACAAAAGACAACCAAAAACACCAGTTATTATTTCACCACTGTTGTCTTGCAAAACTAAGCTACTTTTGCAAAAAAGGGCGACATGGACGATAGCACCCATCTTATTTCTGCAAAAGCCAAAACTATAATATGGTTTATAACACCGGCCCTTCTCAACATATGCTCCCTCCCGAAAAAATCTCCATTTGATTGCTAACAAACTTACTGTACGTCGTTCGCTGCAATTTAGGAGGACTCCCTAAATATCAATTCAAGTATCCAATGCAGTTGAGTTCCAGTTAACTTCAGTTCTCTCCCTGCCCATTATGTTCCTTTGTCATGGTTTAACCACAGCACCATTGCATCTGCTTGCTCCTTTTCCTCTCATAAATTTGGGCGAGGAAATGGGAAGAAAAGATAAGAGCCAAGCACGGAGGGAAAACAAATGAGGGACCGTGCTGGGATGGAGCCCAGCAATGTTGCATTGATATGGGCACTTCTCCCAATAACTTCTGCAGTTCCCAGAACAGGTCCTCCACCCCAAAAGTGGCTTCTATTGCCCTTCCTCCTTCTGGCCTTTAGTGCCACCAAGCCACAGGGATGTTTCCTGCACGCCTGGCCTGACAGGAGCCAGGGGTGCAGGTGCTTAGAAAGAGAAGATTGAGAGATCTGTCTTCCCCATGTGTCAGTTTTTTGGCCCACCTCTGCTTACAGAGCTGCTCCAGGGTGTTCTTTGCTTCCACCAGTAATTATGTTCCTGCATCCCCTTGGTTGCCGCCCGGGATCTGCAGTGGAATCTGTTCCTGGAGTCTGGTCTGTTACCTTAAAGCGATCTTGGAAACCTTGTGTATAGGCTACCATCCTGTAATCCAATTTCCTTGACTGCCTTGGGCCCCGACGGTACCACGACATGTAGTGTACCGCATAAATTCTCCCTTCATGTGTTGCACTGGAAGGTGACTGGATCTCCCCCTTCACGGCCAACTTCCCTGTGATGCTGCTCCAAGTTGACCTGCACCAGCGAGTGAGACTGCTGCAAAGTTGCAAAATCACCTACAGTCATCCGGTTCAGCAAGGTCAGGGCATGCTAGTGGGGGATTTGGAAGAGCATTCCAGACCAGTGGGAGACAAAATCGTCCTCTTTACACCCAGTCTGGACAGCCACAGGCAGAATGACAGTAGCTCACAGGGGAAGGAGACAGCACGTTTCCCCTCCCCTCCTTTTCCACTGTCAGACAGAAGCTTTTCCTGATTTTCCCCAAGAAGCAGGAAGGATTTGCACCATGAGAGGGGAAAAATGCCTGTATCCTTGCCCAAGGACAGGACGGGTGTGGATAGCCACTCTCCTGTCCCTGAAAAGTGCTCTACATGAGCAACAGGAGGAGACAAAAGGCTGTTCACAGACAAGTGGGAGTTTGGGGGCCCTGTGCTTGCCACCCTCGAGCTGGTTCTTTGCCCCAGGGTGCCAGTGGCCCAGGAGCAGAGTGCCCGGTGCCAGGGCAGGAGCGCTGGGCCCAAAGCTGTTGGGCTGCAGCAGGGAGCGTGCCTGCGTGTGCCCAGGCTGCAAGAGGAGCAGTACTACGTGATGGAGGGTGCCGGCTAGAGCTGGCAGAGGGAGCGGGCTGCTCTCACCGTGCTCCGAGGCAGGGCTTGGGCAGGTGGAGCGGGCAGCTCAGGCTGTGAGGGCGCTTCAGCAACAGCTCCCAGCAGCGTGCAGCCCGGGGCCGCGCTCAGCTCTGGGGCCTCAGCCCTTCCCTCACTTACGACACATGGGCCAATAGCCCCACGCACAGGGCACTTCCACATGGCCAGCCGCTCTGGCTCGCCTCTTGCACCTTCTGTCTGCTGCACAAGAGCAGTGGCCCACCCCTTCCTGCCTGCGGCCTCTGTCACTGCACTCAGGCCCAGTCCCGAGTCCCTCCTGTGGGATGTGACAACAGAGAGGGGAGAGGTGGGGCAGGAGGAGCAGAACCTTGAGCCTGTTGGTGCCCCTCCTGTGTTTCTCTCATCCTGCGTGGTCCCCGTTTTCTTTTAAGCCCTCTTTATATAAATGAGGTCTCTTCCATAATTACACTTTTGTGATCCTGTGAAAGATCCTCAGGATTGGTTTGGAGCAGCTCCGTGTGAGCACTAAAGTGGAGAATACCGTTGTTAAACCACAACAGCCTTATTTGGCATCCAGTGTGGGGCTTGAAGGGTTGAGATAAGAACAGATCTGCCAGTAGTGTGTTGGAAACAAACCTGATCTAAGCATTGGTTGTGTTACGGTCTGTAGCCCCTGGTGACAATGTTTCTTGGCCTGTTCATGTGGCTGTGGTTCCTGACTCTGTGTATGTTCCCATATGTGCTCTTTATTGTGGCCCTGTGGGCATTGACAGGGGGATACAGAAGATCACCTCTCAGCCTCTGGAGGTGATTCCTGCCAAGTGTGTGAGGAAGGCATTGTCCCAAGGATGATCTAGCAGTGTCCAAGCAGATGGAAGGAACCCCATGGCCTGAGACTCTCTTTGTGATCAAAATACAGTTGTATATGCAAAATGTCTGTTAGAGATACCCACAAATTGAAAGCAGAATAAAAAAATCAGAACACCATTCTGATCATAAGTCAGCAATCAGGACTTACTAAGATCATTTAACCTGACCACTCCACAGCACGTGCAGGAAATCCGAGTGTAAGACCCCTGCAATATTTAAGATCAACTCAAGAAGAATTGCACTCTGTGGATCTGTAATGATGGACTAATAATTTGAGCTGAGTATATTTCCAAAATTCCTTTGGGGAACTTCAGGGTTTGTTTTTTTTTTTGGTTTTTTTGGGTTTTTTTTGCTTTAACTCAGAGCAAGTGAAACAGGCCCTTTGAACGGAATCACTTAGCCGGAGTTTCCAGCTGCAAGGAAGAATGCAAATGAACAGCAAAAAATTTTCATTTGTGGCATGTGCAGGCACAACACTTCTTGGGGGGTTTTTGGTGGGGTTTTTGGTTTGTTAGTTCTTTGTTATGTTTTTTTTTTCTCCTGTTTAAGCTATTTGTTTGATTTCATGAATTTGAAAATACTGTGAGAGCAGTAAACACTTTGACCAGAAGGTAGCAGGAGAGATCAGAGAAAGAAATTTAGTTTACATCAGTAAATATAATTTTATTGGGAACTTTTAGTATCTGGGGGAAACAGAACAGACAAGTCAGAATATATCCAGCAGATGCAGGAATATGATAATTACATTATATTTTTAATGCTGTTTAAGAGAGCAGAAGGATTCAGGAGTAAGAAAGCTATTTCTTATTGGCCATTCTCATAGAGTTTGATTTTGTTTAAATTAAAACCAAGAAAATATCTTATCAAAACTCGGTTAAAGGGTTATGTGAACCGAAAGTGAAACACAGTCTTGTTTACCCTCTCAACTATAAAATTGAAATTAAAAAGCATATTATGATGAAATCTGATTAACAGAAAAAAAACCCCATGTGTTTTAAGTACTCAAATAAAAACTGAAAAAAGTCTAGGGCAGGTTTCTGTGCTGTGCCAAGATGCAGCCAAGGGCCTGAGGGGTGAGGGAATCTGCATATGGGCACACAGGGAAAAACCCAAGGATTTCTGCAAGGTAAGGCTGAGGCTTTGCTACTTGGGAGTCAGGAGCTGGCTGCAAGGGGGTCAGGTATTACAGGGATGTTGGTACTGTCCCCAACTTCTCCTTCTGTCACATTCTTGCTGGCTCTGGGAAAGGCAATCCAGTGAAGGGATGAGACTGGGACTCCTGCCTGGTGCTGCCAGAGCCTTTGTGGCTGTGAAGCTTCCCCATCCTTTGTGTCTTGGGCAGTGAAAGCTTTCGCACTGGACCTGCTGGGTCATCCCCATACATATCTGTAGAGGCAAGAAAGATGTTGACTAGAAGCATAAACACTCCTATTCCTGCATATAAATAAAAACATGAGACAAAATGCAAAATATTTCCCTGCTAATCAGAATTCCTTGTTCTTCTTGGTGCTTTCCCATGTAATCTCTTGGAAAGATCAGGATGTTTTTAATGTTCTCTGCCACAGGAGAGAGCTCTCACTGTTTGGACTTGCTCAGCAGGAGAGATGATAGAAACCACACTCAATGTGTGAGGGAGAGTAAGGATAAATATGTTGTGCTGGAGGTGAAACATTCCTACAGTTACTTCAAAAGTTTTATTTTCATTCACGTTGTGGGTGGTCTTGTTACTGAAACTGCAGGAAAACCAAAAATTCTCCAAAACAAATTTTTTAATGTTAGAGAATTAAGGCATTACTTTGTTCTGGCCAGGATGCTCTGGCCTGGATAGTCAACAGAAATACTTTTGTCCACCCACTGCGTGGGTTGTGCAGAGAAAATCCTTCCATCCCACAAGGTTTTTGTTAAATTTTTGACATGCTTAAACAGTCAAAACCCAGAGAAATTCATTGGAAACAGTGTTCATTGGTCCCAAGCTACTGAGGTTTTCAGTATTTGATTTCCTATTCCCTTCCCCTTCAGTGATGGTAACTAGTTGATTCATTAGGTTTCTTACTTGGTCTTATTTTTCCCAGAACCAGATGTCTCTGACCATTTGCCAGGGGTTGATGTTTGGAGCTTTGATGTTCCTAACAGTTGTTATCTTTTGTGATTATTTCTGTGCTCACTCCCCAGCTATACCACTGAGATGTTAAGCCTCAAGCTGGTGAAACAGTCCCCCTGAAAAGAAACTTCAGTACCCTTTCCCCTGGGGCAAAGGCGAACAAAACCTCTGACTAAAGTTATATTGAATTTTTGAAACTTGTTCATTTTGCAACAGAGTGAGGGTCTTATCTGGGTTGTCTCGAACAGAGACGCTGAGGGTCTGAACCTGACCAAGCTTGCACGCAGCCCAGACCTGCCATGTCCTCTTGCAGAGGCTCTCCTGAAAGCCAGCAGGAGCTTCAGGCAGGGGAAAAAGCCTTATTTCCCCTCCAGACGCTCATGTGGGCAATGTTGTTTTTTCACAGCAGCGAGGCGCTCTGATTCTTGTGCCTGCGTGGTACTGAGTCGAAGAGATGGTGACCACAGCATCCTGCCTGTTGCTTGTGAGAGAAGCTGATCTGGGGAAGGTGTGCGGCTGTCTTAGGTAAGAACAGGTTTGCTATGAAACTATCACTCCATCAACACCCAAGAATTATTTTCTTGTGGGCCTTCCCCCGTCATATCCCTGAATGCAAAAAAACAGCAGGGTTTCTATCTGCTGATATGAGATTTTTCCTCCCTTCATGCCTTTCAGCAATGAGCTCTTGAATGTTCAAAGTTGACCTATTCCTGCAGCAAAACTCTTGAAAAAGACAAAATCAGCCAGGGAATCTACGTTATCAAGCTGTGTTTCCAATCCCAGTGGGATTGTAGGACAAATTGATTCAGGAATCTTCATTCCAACTTCAGAAGAAAAAGCACAGGAAAAAACCGAGCTTTTTGGCCCAATATATACTTTATTTTCATCGGGGTGTACAGGATCCTAAAACTTGCACTTGCGATACATTTAGCAGAAGAAATAAAGGATTAATAAGAGGCTCTCTGGTTGAGTGATCCTTCAGATCTCTTTACACAGCTCTTCTAACATCTACATACACACAATTTTGAAATGATCTTAACCCCAAAAAGGCTAGAAATGGCAATTACGGGACTTGAATTCCTTCAGCGGGTAAACACTCCAGTTTCCAGCAGTGACCACAAGTCCGGGAAAGGGCTTGAAACACTCATAAAATCTGTAGCAAAGCATTGGTTTTCAAAGCTGTTGGAAGCAGGTACTGGACATTCTAGGCATAGAAGGGGGAAAGGGAGACTCCAGGAGGAGGATGGGATAAACCATTACTCTCCTCAATTTCCAGAGGAGGGGAAACAGTAAAAGCATCATCTCATACAGCGTGTAAATCGCCTCCTGGATCAGGCTAGGAGTGAATTAGAATTCAGTGTCTCCAGGGGAAGGTGCTGCTTTGTTGTCCTGGGTACCATCTCTGACACTGCTGTTTCAACGTCTCCTCGCTGCTTGCTGGTCACACTCTATTCCTGACTCTTCTTCATGTTCCTCTTCGCCTTCATTCCCCCAATCTGGAGAGGTGGGTGATATCACAATTAATGGAAGGCAAGAAATTCTGTTTGATAGCGAGTGCTCCCTTACCTCAGAAAGAAACAAATTGTACTATGAGTGATTGAAGGCGATGCTCTTGCCAGCAGAACTCTCAAACCAGCACAGCCAGGCCAGCATGTTCACTTCTCCCTTTAGTATTGCTGAGTGTCAGAAAAGATGGAAGATCTGGTGTGGGTTTTGATGTTGTGAGCAGAAAGTGAATTAACCCCAGGGAATGTTTGAGGAAAGGGAGAGCAGCAAAGGAAAAGAGGTAGCAAACAAGGGCAACACCAGGGGAGCCAGTCTGTGTTTTTGCTTTTGGCTTCTGGGGGCTTGTGTATACTTGCAGGATCAGCTTGGAACGCAGCTTGGTCTTGCTGAATATGTTGTGTTCGTCCTCTCCCCTGGAGTAAATCAACTCCCTGCTATCCCCCAAAGAGCAATGTAACTCCCCACGTGGCTAATCACCTTGTGCTGAGGGTCGGCTGTTGCAAACCCAGGTTACTGCCTCTTTACTGCTTCTCAGTCTCCTTTTCTCCTTCTTTCTTCTCTTCTGTAGCATGGTAGAAGCATAACTACACCACATTTTATAAATCTTTAAAGTATACGATCATGTGACCCTTCCCATAGAAACTTGAGGAACGTAAGACTGGGGCTAAGATGATCAGTCATTAAATTCTGCGTTAATTTGAAGTGAGAATTTCCCTATGCAGTTGCACTAAATAATTCCTGCATTTTTGGTTTTACAATTAAATGACCTTCAGGACTACAATAACAATTTAAAAACATATGAAAAGCGATTTAGAAAAAAACCCCAAAAAACACCCCCCAGCTACCCTTTGTTGGTTTTAGAAAGGATGTTCAGAATGTGCTCAAGAGGTTTTCTTCTAAAGGGTTGAAATATTAGTCACAAGGAATTCCATATTTTGAACAAATAGATGTGTCCTTCTCCTTGCCCCAATAAAACCATATGTCCAAGGTAATTCAACAGTTGATATAATTTTCTTTTAGATCTTTGAAACATTCTTTCAGCTGTTCCTGCTGAAGTACCAAATGTTTTTCTCATTTCTGCTGGCTGCCCTGGGCAGTGCTGACAAGGCAGGGACACCAGCCCCACCGGACACTGTTCCAGGAAATGTGACGCGCCACAAACTACCTGCTGTGTGTTATGATGCTGTTGTCAATCTGGCCGTGCCAGGTCACGTCTGTGTCCTTTGTCACACTGGGACACTTTAATTGCATCTGTCAACCCCTCTGATTGTCAAAATGATGAGCTCTTGGTCATAGACACCTCTTAGAGGGGCATCTCCAAAAGAGTATGTTCTTGTGTGAAATTCTTTGCCAAACAAGCTGCTTTCCCAGTGCTGTAACCTTTTTCCAGATTCTTTGATTCATCACAATGACTTCAGGATAGAGTTTTTGTAAGTCTGTTAAACATAAAAAACAACTATGATTTGGATATGATTTTTTTCTAATGCAAGCTTGCCCAAGTGCTGAGTGATTGAAAATTCACCTATTCTCCAGATGTGGCTAATTTGTAGCATTAGCAATTACTGTCTTTTTGTTGGTTTTACATTTTTTGTGCTGTTCCAAGAAAATCAATTAAAGGACAGAAGGGGATTATGGGGGCATATTTATGGGAGATTTAATTCCACGCCATCTCAGCTTCATTTTACCAAAGCTTGTGTCTGTTAAGTGAACTCTTGACTTTTAAGAGAGACCTGCAAACCAGAAGAGAATGTTTATGAGTGCCACTCCAAGCATCCACTTATTCTGCTTTCTCAACAGTTTAATTCCAAAATACAATGATTCTATCCTGGTTGTCTTATAAATTTCTGAGACATGAGGGAATAATTGTGTTTCCCTTTACTCTCCATCCCTTTCCCAATTTCCTCCCTGATGGCCTAAGGAAAGCAGAGAACACAAGTCAGTTTGTCGCTTCACTGTTGTGCAAAATTCCTCCTGTGAGGGAATGTACCTGTCAGAAATAAGTCCTGCTCCAGGAGCAGGAAACAAGGTGGAGTTTTGTAGTAACAACTGCTGCAGGTCAAGAATAGTGCTCCTTGGGGAGAGCAGGAGAGAAGCAATCAGAAGCCTGTGAATCGCAGCTCTGCTTGGAGAATCAGACTCTTAATGTCCTCTGCCACCCCAACCTTCACATTCCCATAGAAAAGCTTGGGGTGACATGCACCGTTTGGTACATCATGGAAATCCAAATAAAGACAGGAATAACTAAGGCTCCTTACAATTCCTAATCCCCACACTGGTCTTTTCAGAGCCCACACAACTTGGGAGCCATTTGTCTTTCATCCCAGAAGCTCTTGGATATGAGGCACTTGTGAGAATTTAAACCCAAAGCTATTTAAGCTCCTTCCTCCCCTCTCTCCAGGGCAGTGGAATGACTTACCTGGGGACACTGTGAGTGTGGTGCTGGTGGCAAAACTTCTCAAAACAGGCAGTTACAGATGAGTCTCAAAACTCCTCACCCCTGTGAGCTCTTCACTGAGCTCTGCATTCCTGCCCCAAGGGAGTCATTGGAAGTTTGCTGCTGAATTGGACCCTTTACAGTAAATTTGGGCCAGAGTGCTGCCCAAAGTGGCAATAAGTTATAACATGCTAAGTAGAGCCCTGCTGGTGTTTGGGGACCATGGAACAATGGTGCTGTGCAGAGTCAGCCCAGTCGTTCCTGAGAAAGCTCCCTGAGCAGACACAAGCTGAGGATTTGGCTTGAAAGCCTGGCTGGAGAGTGAGTGCATTTGAGGGATTATTGCAGCTGGACTGAACACAAATAATTAAATTCCTTTGTTTGCCCCCACCTTATTTTAAATGAAGTTTTAAAAACAGAAAAATTGCACTTACTTGGTTCAACAGTGAGAGTCGTCCCTGGTCCAAAAAGAAGTTTAGCTGTTTGCACACTGCTAAGACTTACTACAATAAATCACTCTTTCCTTGTGGTGTTCAAAAGTGTTGTAAAACCAGGAGATGGATAGCCAAATATCAGTCCTAATTATCCATGGGTACAAGTCCATGAGGGAATCCAGAGGCACATTTACTTCCAAAACTGGAAAGGGATAAAAAGAATAGTTCAATGATTTCAAAAAGCTTGATTGAGTACAGAATTTCCCATTTCTCCCTTCCGTCTTTTTGAACTCCTATGAGCTCTTTTCTTTATCCAGGATAAAAGGAAATATAAAAGAATGTTCTGTTTGTTCTCTTTAATCATTACACTCACACATCTTTCTTTTCCAAAATATCTTACCTTTTTTCCCTCTTTGAGTTTTTGTACAGGTCCCCATGCTGTTTATATCATTGTGGTACTCCAGTCCAGACACGGTGATCTACTTCATAGCAAAAACTCTCTCTGTTCCACTACACAGAATTTTGGATTATACAGGCAGTCACATGACTTCTTCAGTGGTTTAAGACCCAATATACCACATGAAAAAACTCTATATGGCTTTCAAGGAGGTATCTAAAATAATATCAGAAATGTTGACCTGTAAATGGGAACGTGGGGATTACATGGCACCTCTTAAAAGTCTGATGGAGTTCAGCAGGAAAATAATCAGTACTTTTGGTGTTATTTCAAAGCATTTCTTACAATGCAGTCTGTTACCCCTACTTCTCTTCCTTGTGGATATTAGTGATAGTGTGATGGGAATCATGGGATGTAGCAGGCTGGCTCTGGGAGTCTTGAGAGGAATGGATTAAAAGCAGAAGGCTCAGGAGGATCGTAAGTTACTCAAGAGACCTTGCAGCTGGGAATTATCCTTATGCCCAGGGTGAACTGCACCCAGGGATTCTCTAGCATGGACCCAGTTTAGATGTCGATGTCTCTCTCTGCCTCTGCCTTGTTTTGGCTCCAGGATTCCCCAGGTTAGCGAGGTCATGGAAATTACTTTTTGTGAGTTTGTGGCTGCTCCAGCTGCTGCCTGTGCTGCCTCACAGAGGGGGTGGTGGCCAAGGGCATGTGCGCCCACATGGGATTGTCCTTCATCCTGCTGGTGTGGAGTGAGGTGGAGAAGGAGGAGTGGATGGATCCTGCAGCTCAGCAGTTAGTTACAGAGCTGGCATTGGCAAATGGGACTTGGTTTCTGTGGCCATGGGACCCTTTTTGAGGATTGAGGGCTGTTTAGATATGATGGGACCCACCTGAATCAATGAGGCAAAAACATCTTTGTCAGCAGGCTGGCCAAGCTGACAAGAGTCTTAAACAGAAACATAAGAGGAGGAAGAAGAGGATAAATAATCAAGTGAGAAAGCAGTGGAAAATGTGAGTAGAAAATATGTGAGGAATAGGAAGAAATAGGCAAGGTGTTCTTGGGACAAATGGGGCATTCCTTGACTTCTGGTCCTCTTAGGGTGCTTTAAGTGTGTCAAGTGTCTATTGGCAGGCCAGCACTAGCTGAGCACCCACAATCAAGGAGCTTTCTGGAGTCTACTGATGCAAACTTCCTGAGACAAGTGGCTGCTGAGCTGGACTTCCTACTTGCCAGTGGGGAAAAATCGGTGGTGGATGTGGGGTGGTCGGGGCAGCCTTGACGAGCTCAGTATTCTGGGAGAAGAGAGCAATGGAAAAAACAGGACTGGAGCACTGGGCTTCAGGAGAGCAGAATCTGGGCTCTTCAGGCATCTTCTGGGAGGAGTCCTGTGGGTGGTGGTCCTGGACAGAGGAGCGCTCTAGGAGAGCTGCTCATTTACAGATATTAGCTGCTTGAACCTCAAGAATGGTTCTTCTCATGACAAAGCAGTAAGTCAGGCGTTGTGTCAGAAGGTCAAAATAATGAACAAAGGGCTCCTGAATAAACTCATAACGGATAAACACAAAGCAAACCTAAGATTCCCCCTTCAAGAGGAGGGAGTGAGACAGTTTGTGTGTACTGGTTCTGTTGTTTTCAATCGCTGTGGTACGTAGTCCCCACTGTGCTAGACCGTTCTACAAAAACATCTGGGGGTTTTTGCAGTGCCAGGTGATGTCTCTGCTTTCATGCCTTTGAAGTGCTGGCTTTTGTTTTTCTCTTCCTTTACATTATTCTACTTCTGAACATTCAGTACTGCTCCAGAGTACACTCTGCACTAAAAGTCACATTATCATCCTTGCTTTTTTTGGCAGATTGTCAGTTAGTATT
Organism: Malurus cyaneus samueli; assembly: GCA_009741485.1. Taxonomy (NCBI): domain Eukaryota; kingdom Metazoa; phylum Chordata; class Aves; order Passeriformes; family Maluridae; genus Malurus; species Malurus cyaneus. The sequence continues at coordinate 1,095,862 of CM019234.1, read as the reverse complement.
AATCGCACTAAAATATTGACCTGACCCTTTGGAAAGGACTATTGCTGTTAGAAGTGTTCTCACAGAAAGGATCTGATTCCTGGTTTGTCTTTTAACAAACAAGTAAATTAGGGTGAAATATTTTAAAGGTTTTCTAGGGAGCATCTCTCAGGCTTATTAATTTTCAATTTATTTGCATTCTATATTTCCTAAATCTTTCTAGACCTTCAAGCACTTCTGTCAAATGCCTATTTGCATGCCAAAGAAAAAATTTGTCCATGTTTAAGAATTGTTCAGGAGTTATCTGGGTTCAGCTGATAGTGCTTTAACAGATTTCTTGTCTGTACTAAATGAACCCAATTCTCCTAGGCTCTCCTATGTCAGCTGTTCCCTTCCTTGTGTTTATGGCCCTTCATTGCATTTGTTCCGCTTTGTCCATGTGCTTCCCAGGCTTGGGAGCCCAACGGGGGACTCAGTCGTCCACAGTCTCACCAATGCTGAGCTGAAGAGGATTCCTCCCCAAGAAGTGAGGTCAACAACCCAGGAGTCTGCATGGACCACAGGGCTGAGGCAAATGTGTGCCCACTGCTGAATGGGATGTGGACCAGGTGACACAGGATATGGGAGAGGGCTGAGGTACTGAATGCTTTATTCACCTCAGACTTCACCAGGCAGACCCAACTTCAGGAATTTCATCTCCCCTCTCTAAGGGGAGAGGCTGGAGCATGAAATATCTGCCCTTGAAAAGTGCATGTAACTGAGCTGTTTCCTAGTCCATAACAAAGGACTTTGTCCAAGAAGTTCATGGAAGTCAGTGCTGAAAGCACAATTGAATGAAGAATGCACAACATTCACTCTGTCCTTACCCACCCAGACCCTTGGTCTCAGTGTAGAAGGCTGTAAATGTGGTTAAGCACAATTCCCATTTCCCAAAGCCAGGCTGACTGTCCGTGAGGAAGGAGGGATGGGAGGTGCTCTGGAGGTCAGACCAGAGATAACCCAGCTGCCCATGGTGAAGACCATGGTGAAGACCATGGTGATGCAGGTGATGTGTGCTGAAGGTGGAGCACCTGTTGACCCTGCAGCTTATGGACTTCCCCACAGAAGCAACTGGATATGTCCTGAGCAGGTCTGTGACTCCACACAGAGCTCATGTTGGAGCAGGCTCCTGACAGGAATGGTGGTCTCATGGAATAAATAGCCCATGTCACAGGAGGTTTTCTGGGAGAACTTCCAGGGACCCACACTGAAGCAGGCTATTCCTGAAGGACTGCACTGTGAACTACACACCCATGCTGGAGGAGTTTGTGAAGAACTGCACACAATATGAAGAACCAAAGTTGAAAAATTCCTTGAGAAATGTCTTCTGTGGGTTGGACTCCATTCTCTGGCAGGGAAGAGCATGAGAGGATAGAAGTGGCAGAGAAAACGTGTTATGAAAACTGACTGTTCCATTCCCCATCCCAGTGCAATGATTGGGTAATAGAGATGTTAGATCAGTCTTTTTTCTCACTATCCTACTCTGATTTGATTCACAATACATTAAATTATTTTTTCCGAGTCCATGTATTTGCCCACAGTGGGATTCCTGGGATATTTCCCTGTACTTACCTTGACATATTTTTAATATGCATATTTTTCACCTGTCTAATTGAGGAGGGTACTGAGGCAGCTGCTTGCTGAGCCCCTGGAGGACAACCAAAGTTAACCCACCACCCCTTCTCAACTCCTTCTTCCTGATCAGGGGCTCTGTAGCAGCCACCCAGAGCAATGTCATCCCTGCTGATCTGTTTCCTGAAGAGCCTGGCTCCATCCACCACAGCACTCTGGAAGCTACAACAACACATCTCCATCAACCCATGGCTCTGCAGGCAAGGCACAGAGGAACAATGAGGCTGTGCTGGATGAAGCCCAGCAATGTGCACTAAACCTGCACTTCTCCCAACAGCCTCAGAAGTTCCCAGAACAGATCCTCCTGCACCAGAAGTGCTACCAGCCCTTCTACCACCCTTCCTTCCTCTGCCTTTTAGTGCCACCAAGTCACAGGGATGTTTCCTGCACCTGCCTTTGCCTGACAAGGGCCCCGGGGAGCAGGTGCTAGAAAGAGAAGATGAGAGATCTGTCTTCCCCATGTGTCAGGTTTTTGGTCCACTCTGCTGCAGAGCTGCTCCAGGGTGTTAAAAAAAAAAAAAAAAAAAAAAAAAAAAAAAAAAAAAAAAAAAAAAGGGGAAAAAAGAAAGGGAAGGAAAAAAAAATTGGTTTCCCCCCCCCCCCCCAAGTTGGGGGCCCCAATTTCCCAAATCCCCAACCCAGCAGAAAATTGCCCTTTTTTTTGCCCACTCTGCCTTTTTTGGAACCTTGGGGAAGTGACTGTTGGCTTTTCTGTTTTTCTTTGCTGTTCTGCAGCAGTCACTGGCCAGGTGGCCTTGGAGCAGCACCTCAGGGAACTGACCGTGCAACAGGGAGGTGAAGTCACCTTCCAGTGCATCATGAAGGGAGGTGATATGAACGCATACTTCATGTACTGGTACCGTCAGGGCCCACGGGGTACTCTGGAATGGATTTATAGGGAGGGTGATACCTATGGAGGAGGTTTCCAAGACCGCATTAAGGGATTAGTGGAGAAATCCGAGAACAGATTCACACTGCAGATCCGGCAGCAAAGGCAAGGGGACGCTGCAGCGTATTACTGCGCAGCAAGTATCACCCTGGAGCAGCTCTGCAGCAGAGTGGACCAAAAACCGACAGACAGGGAACAGATCTCTCAGCATTTCTTTCTAACACCGGCTCCCCGGGACCTTGTCAGGCAAAGGCAGGTGCAGGAAACATCCCTGTGGCTAAGGCAGCCCAGGATCCCAGTGACATTCTTCTCTACAAGGGCCAATTTCTGGGCGAGATTCCCACGAGAGCCTTCGAGTCCCTTTTGGCAGAACGCGCTCTCCGTGTGCGCAGCGCTGCTCTGTGCCCGCGGCCCCGGGGCCCGGGTTGGGTGTGCCGGGGACGGGCAGAGGCGGGGCCGGGCGGGAGCGGCCCGAGCGCGGCTCCACTCGGCTCCCGGGCGGCTGCGGCGGAGCCGGGCCGGTCACCAGTGGGCCGGGCTGGACAGGGGCTGCTGGCCTTGGCTTGGCCTCTGTGGCCGGCAGGTGAGAGCCGGGCGGGAGGGCAGCGAGCACGGGGAGGGTGCAGGGAGGAAAAGGACAGGGACATGGGTATATGCAGATGTTGCGGGGAGGAGGAGGGATGGTTTTTTCACTGTGCCGGGCCGGGGGAACCGGCACACCTGGGGAACGTCCTCGCTCCGTGGTCGTCCCTGCCCGATTCCTGCGCTCTCCCTCCGCAGGGCTCTGGGCACAGATGAGGCTGGAGGAGGCTGGCGGAGGGCTGCGAGCGACGGGGACTCCGTGCACCCTCTCCTGCCGTGGATCTGGATTCAGCTTTGATTATTATGATATTTGGTGGTACCGTCAGTCACCCGGAGGCACCTTCGAGTGGGTGTCTTTTATCATCCCTGATTCTTCTGCCAATAAAAGCGGGCCAGCAATCGAGGGTCGATCCTTGGTGTCCAGAGACAATTCCCTGTCCGAGTCATCCCTGTCCCTGTGGGCCCTGCAGCCCCAGGACTCTGCACGGTACTTCTGTGCCATTTCACACGGGGACAGGAAATCCAGCTGTGCTTTAACAAAAACCTGAGGCACTGAGCGCAGGGTCCATGAGATTTGAACATGGAGAATTCTGAGGTAGCTCAGAGCTGTTCCCAAGGAATCAGGGCCATCACTGTGCATTGCAGCTGGTTCTGGCCTTTCTTCACAGCATCCTTTCCCCAATCACAAATGACATACCTAAAATCCGAAATAAAATAGTTATCTTAGAAGTTACAAGGAGCCACAAAGTAGCCTCACCACTTGCCTGCTACGAGTCCCCCTCTGTCTTCCCTTGATTTTCTTTTTAACTGGGGTACTCGAAGTTGCTCAGCACTGATAGCACATTTGGCCGCCTTCCTTTGTCCCTTTTGGGGCCATCTCCTCACAGCACTGACAGCAGAGCAGTGATGCAATGGGCCTGCTGTTCTTTCCAGTGCATTTCAGGGTGATGAGATACCAAGCAACAAGCGCTGCAGTCTGGGGCTCAGGGAACACTGGGACCCTCCATTGCATTTACAGCTCCAACGCCTCCTGTACTGACATGGCCTGGTATCAGCAGTGTCCTGGTGAGCCCCTGCAGTGTTTGCTGCATTGCCAGGGCTGTGGAGCTCCTATAGGCACACAGCCCCTTTTGCCACAAGAGGATTTCCTGCCGGGCTGATGAGAGCTCCAGGACACTGACAATCAGCTGGAGCTGGGGGACAGCGCACTCTGTTACTGCACCTTGGAGGGACCACAGCGAGAGACACCTGGGGTGTGCCTGAGCTACATGAGCTTCCTCCCCTGCTGTATGTTTATGTGTGTCACAGCACATAAGTGTGTGTGCAAGGGGAAAGTCAGTAAGTGGGCTGTGCCTGCCTGGGGTCAGGAAAATGGTACCTTGATGTGCCTGGCTTCTCTCATAGGTGAGGAGTGGAGGGCAGGGGAGAGAGAAAAGAAGACTTTCAAATTAAAGTGAGCTACAGTGATGGTCTAGTCCAATTGCCTGGCTAGATTCTGGTCTGAACAAAATTTGCAGCATGTCTCAAAAGACATAATCCAAATGCCTCTTAAACACTGACAAGCTGGAGTCATTGACCACCTCTCTAGGATGCCTGCGTCTATGCTTTGCTACTCTCTCAGTAAGGAAATGCTCCCAAACATCCAGCCTAAACCTCCTCGGGTGCAGCTCCTCACCGCTGCCACACAACCAATCACTGTGTACTCGGGAGAATATCCTGAATATCCTTCTCCACTTTCCCTCCTGAAAAGGAGAGAGAAGCATGAGGCCTTTGGCCTCCTTTTTTTCTAGACTTGACAAATCTCCCACTGGCCTTGCAACCATGAGGAATCAAGCATGTCTTACCATGCTGGAGCATCCCTGAATTTTCCAGAGCACCACAGCTCTCCCTGGCCCTGCACCAACTGCTTCTTTTCCCAGCATCAAGCCCCCAATCTCAGTGGGCATCTCTACCCTCTACAACTCCCTTTTCCCACCCCTCTCTTAAGGATCCCTTGCACAAGGCACCAAGTCCAAATAAGGGAAAGACAGAGGAGGGTAAGCATTCAGTCAGTCTGTGGATGACTAGTGTGGACTTGGCAGTGCTCCCCAGAACGGTGGTGGCAGTCAGGACAATGACACTGTCAGGTTCAGAGCTGTCCCATCCTGTGGTGCTAGCAAGAGGCCAGGGTTTCTCCTGAAGAGGAGGACACAGGGAAGGGAGAGTGCTGGCTCTGCTGAGCAGCCCCAACAGCCTGGTCCCTGCAGAGACCTCCACTGCCTTTGCTGCCTGGGAGGGCTTTGACAGCAAGAGGAGTCACACAAGTGTTACCACCGGGAAGTGAGTAGGGTGCTGGGCCAGAGTGCAGGGAGGAGGGGCAGGAGCACTTTGGCTTAGGGGTGCCCTGGCCAAGCTGATCTGGGATCCTGGAGCAACCCACTGGAGGCAGAAGCTCAGCAGGAGCCAGAGAGCCAGAAGGACAAGCTGACAGCCACCCTGGTCAGTCCAAAGTCCCAGCAGCACCCTGCAAATCCACCTGAGAGAAAGGCCAGGGCTGGCCCCACAGAAACACATCACTTTTTCCCACCACAGTATTTCCTCCCCAGCCAACTCTCTGTTCTTGTGCCACAAAGGATGAGAGACACAGGAGGGCACCAACAGCTCAGGTTCTGCTCCTCCTGCCCCCACCTCTCCCCTCTCTGTTGTCACACCCACAGGGAGGGACTCGGAGGGACTGGGCCTGAGTGCAGTGACAGAGGCCCAGGCAGGGAAGGGGTGGGCACTGCTCTTGTGCAGCAGACAGAAGGTGCAGAGAGGCGAGCCAGAGCGGGCCTGGCCATGTGGAGTGCCCTGTGCGTGGGCTTATTGCCCATTGTCGGTAAGTGAAGGGAAGGGCTGATGGCCCCAGGAGCTGAGCGCGGCCCCGGGCCCTGCACGGCTCTGGGGAGCTGTGCTGAGCGCTCACAGCCGGAGCTGTTCCCGGCTCCACTGCCCAGCCCTGCCTGCGCAGCACGGTGAGAGCAGCCCTGCTCCTCTGCCAGCTGCCAGCTCGCACCTCCATCCACGCTGCCTCCTCTGCAGCCTGGGCACACGCAGGGCACCTCCCTGCTGCACTCACAGCTTGGGGCCAGCGCTCTGCCCTGGCACTGGCACTCTGCTCCTGGGCCACTGCAGCCCCTGGGGCAAAGACCAGCTCGAGGGTGGCAGCACAGGGCCCAAACCCCACTTGTCTGTGACAGCCTTTGTCTCTCCTGTGCTCATGTAGAGCACTTTCAGCGACAGGAGAGTGGCTTCCACACCGTCTGTCTTGGCAAGGATACAGGCATTTTCCCTCCATGGTGTAAATCTTCTCTTCTTGGGAAAATCAGAAAAAGCTTCCTGTCTGACAGAAAAAGGAGGGAGGGAAATCTGGTATCTCCTTCCCTGTGAGCCTTGATTGCTGCTACCAGCTCTGCCATTGTGTCCGCTGGTGCAAAGAGGATGATTTTGTCCTGCCACTGGTCCAGTGCCATTCCAAATCCCCACCATCATTGCCTGACCTTGCTGAATCTTGGAGTGACTGTTCCTTTTCCTGCTGTCTGCAGCAGTCACTGGCCAGATGATCTTGGAGCAGTACACCAGGGAACCAACCGTGCAAGAGGGAGATGAAGTCACCTTCCAGTGCATCATGAAGGGAGGTGTTATGTCATACTACTTCATGTATTGGTACCGTCAGGGCCAACGGGGCACTCTGGAATGGATTTATATGGAGGGTGATATCTATGGAGAAGGTTTCCAAGACTGCATTAAGGGATTAGTGGAGAAGTCCGAGAACAGATTCACACTGCAGATCCTGTCAGCAAAGCAAGGGGATGCAGCAACATATTACTGTGGAGCAAAG
>CM019234.1:1024581-1088857 GCA_009741485.1 Malurus cyaneus samueli | reverse complement strand
CAGAAGTCAGTAATAGAAAAATTAAATGAAAATGAATAGATAGAATGGATAAATAAAATAAAATAAAATAGCACAAAGAACATAAAGAGAACAAATTGAAATGTAATGGAATGGAACAGATAGAGTAATAATAAAAAGAAATAGAGAACAAATTGAATGAAATGAATAGAGAAGCGGAAAGAGAGAACGAATTAGAAGAAACGGATAGAAGAGAACGGAAAAATATGGAATAGAATAGAAATAGAATAGAATAGAATAGAATAGAATAGAGTAGAGTAGAGTAGAATAGAATAGAATGAATAGAATAGAATAGAAATAGAAATAGAAATAGGAAACGATAAATGAAGAATGAATTGATAGGATAAAATAGAGAAGAACAGATTGAATTAATGGAAGAATAGAATGAATAGGGTAGATAGGATGAATATAAGAAATAGAGAAGAAAATAAAATCGATAGCATAGAATAGAAATAGAAAATAGAAATATGAATAGATAGAATAGATAGAATTTTTAGAATAAGAATAGATAGAATAGATTAGAATATATAGAATAGAATAGAATGAAATAAAAATAAATATAGAATAGAATAGAATAGATGCTTGGGTGAAAGAAGCATACATGGAGAATGTTAATTGATTTTTAAAGATTTTTTTTTTGATGGTAATAGGAGCTGCTTTTTGTTATGGTCAGGACAAGCAGCATCATGTCTAGGGGCTGTGGGGTGGCCTGGCACCTCCTCCCTTGGCCCAGGAGAGGGCAGGGAATGTGGGAGCTGCTGCAGGTGGAGATTTTGTCTATGCTGAGAAACTCATCATTGCGGAGGATGGCATTAACCCAAAGTTTCTTCGAACTTTGCTTGCTTCCCCTTGCACTTGACAGGCATGATCTTCAGTTAATACGATCCCCCCTCCAAAACTGGATGATTGCCTTCTCTAACCTTCCTGAAAAAAAAAAACAACAAAAAACAAAAAACAAAATAAACCGAAACCAAGTCTCTGTTTGCTAGCAGTGAGGATCTAGATGGAAATCTACGAAATTGAATCTCTAAGGAAGAGTTTAGAACTTGTCTGAAGAGAGCAAGCTGGGGATGAACGTACATGCCCCCGCGCCGCTTTCTGCTGGGATCACCTCCTCCACGAAATAAGTCCGTGGAAAGAGGAATAAGTCGGAAGGAGAGGAAATCGCTGGTGAGAGATTCAGTCAAGACATCGGGACTGGTGCTGAGTTAAACACAGCCTGGCCAGGCATAGATGGCTGTGCCGGCTCTTCCAATGGGTATGTCGAGGAGGAGAGCAGTTAAACAAAATATCAAAAAACATCAGAGGGCTTGGCTGCAATTACCTGACTGGAGGGGGTGAGCGAGGCGTTGACCCGACACTCCAGCTCTGGTCGCTCTGCCGGCTGCTCCCAAGCCCCTGGAACGCATCCTCTCTGTCCCACGTGGATGGTGGGAGCTAGGGGTTTGTGCCATCCTGAGCTTTCCCTTAGGCTTGGCTGCTCGGGCCACGAGTGGGAAGGACGATGGACTCGCTGGGACAGTGAGAGTGACAGCAGGGGAGTGTTGGTCAAAGTGTTTCATACGGCTAGAAAACTTGCTTTGTTTAGAGTTTAAGGAAACGTTTGGAGTGACACACTGGGTGACAGGGAAGGAGCCAGGCTGTTGGGTGTGAACTCAGGTCCGAGGTGGGGATTTCATTGGGCAGCGCTAGCTTACATAAAATCCCGGATGATTTAGGTGAAGGACTGAAGATGATCCATGGCCCCTGCTTATGCAGAACTCCTGTCCGGTCTCAAAAACTGTCAGCATGGCTTGGCCCTAGGATCAGGGCGCACAGCTTGCTGGGCACCCTGTGCAAGGCTTCCTCACCCTCACAGGCAATTCTTCCAAATTTCCATCCTCCCGCCCTTGACTGAAGCAATACCTTACTGTCCCCTCCTTGCACTGAGTCTCTCTCAGTCTATGGAGCCCCTTTAGACACTGGAGGGGTTTCTAAGCTCTGTCTGGAGCCTTCTTCTCCTCCTTCTCCTCAACAGCCCGTTTTGTTCTGGTTCTGGCCATGGCTCAGCACCACATCTCCAGGAGAGCAGTGATTTTTTCCAGGAAGTGCGATAGACGCAGTCAACCTGGTTGAAATCATGTTTCCTTCTTTCAACAGTTGGAGTTTTGGTGGTTCCAGCCTCGTCAGCCTTGGGGATCACAGAGCTGGTGCAGAGCGAAGCTTGCCATGAGGCACCTGGAGGAGAAACGAGTGGTGATGTCTGAGTATTATGAGCCCCACAGCCATCTGCTGCTCGCTCCTTCACCTCTGGCAGGAACAAGAAACATCTTAGAGGATTCCCAGGAACAGTCTTTGGAATTCCCCCTTAGGAGCAAGGCTTGAGAGCTCTGCTTCATCTCAAAGTGTTGGCTTTTCTGGCCTAGAGGATGGTTGAATATTATCAGTAAATGCCAGGTTTTTTTGAAAGTCACCTTACAGTCTAGAGTTATTTCTGTATTCATAGCTTTCTGAAATTTCCGTAAAGAAAATCCGTTCCATTATTACAAAAGCTGGAAGTGACAGTTGAGTTTGTTTTATAGCTTGACTCTCTCCTTGCTATACCACACACTCATGTGGTGTGTTCGCTGAAATTTTGATGTGTTGTGTTATTTCTTATTACTTCCTTTTAAAATAATAGAGAAGAGAAGGCAACCATCACCCTCACAACGGTTCTGCTGGGACAGCACATCCATTGACCAGCAGTGGAAAGGGGGAAGGGGCCCTGCCTTGGGAAATAGAAGAAGAAACATCAGAGGAAACTGTGAAAGAAGAAATGAAAAATCAATGAGTGACCAAAACAAAACTCATTGTTTTGAAGAGAGACCAGGCAGATAAGCTGTTAAAGCATCAGAGAACAACTTGATAAAATCCCAGAATGGTTTAGGAGAGACCTTAAAGTCCATTTCCCATTCCACCGCCCATGACAGGACATCCACTTCCAGGTTGTCAGGCTGCAGCTGGATTGGACACTCCTGGATGGCAGCCAAGCATCTCCAGCTGAGCATCCAGCATTCCAGGCAGACAGGAGCTTCCATCCTCAGAACATTTTTCGAGAAATCTCTATGTTATTGTTTTCATTATCATTTCTTCTTAGGCAAAACCACATTCCAAAAATCTATGGCAAGTATTCAGGTGTGACATAGCTGTGGGATTCCAAGATGTGCAGACCGGTGGGTTTCATCCTCATCAGGCTTAGGACAAAGCAGAAGCTTCAATGGCTTTCCCCCATTTCCCATTTGTGAGCTCAAGAGCTCCACTCTTGTTTGGCCTATTTTTAGCCATATAGGTTCTAAATAGGCCAGCACCACAGACAACCACCCAGAGCGCCTGCTGACAGAGCAAGAGTTCCTTGCAGCAGGGCACTTTGAATTGGGATCATTAATGCTGGCGCCTACTGGAGGATCACTTGAAGAAATGCCTTCTGAGCTTCCAGGTACCCAACCTCTGCCCTCATCCTGCAGCGCCAGCCGGGAGCCATTAAACAGTCAAAAAAATACTTATTACCAAAATAAACAATAGAATGCTACAAAGACTGTTCCTGGTGCCTCAGCTGACGGATCAGATCCTGGAGGTTGGAGAGCTCTTCGAGAACTACCAGCTTTGGTTGCAGCAGGTAGCTCGCGCTGCCAGGCGGCTCTCCGCTGCAGCGGGACAGAACGAGAGCCTCCAGGGCAATCGTCCAGCAGGAGCTGGGACTGCCACGAGCACAGAAACGCAGGCAGGATCTCCAGGGAACGTGTCTGTTGGGGAGACAACAACAGATCACACAGCTGCAGCCAGCCTCAGTTTGGGTCATGGATCCATTGGATCTGATCCTACAGGTGGAAAAGCATAAAAAACTAAGTTCAACCATTCCCAGCACTGCCAACCCTACATTCCAAAATGCAGCGTGCACACAGACTTCAAGCCTCCAGAGGTATGTGACACCAGCAACTGAGAGCCCGTGAGGTACATCAGGGATGGGAGGGGAGCTCAGAGAGGAGTGCTGACCGATGCCCTGCTGGGAATACCTGGTTGGGTTGTTAATTGGCAAATAAGCCAATTTTTCTTCTGTCTGGGAGACGGAGGTGCAGCGGAGCTCTGTCACGTCACATCATCAAGCACGTCTGCCTAGGGCTCAGGAGGCCGCTTCCATCCTGGCTGACCTTGCTGGGGAATGTTTGGGGTTCCAACACCTCTGCCCAGAGCCAACCGAGCAAGGGCTGAACACACTGCTACCCTCACACCCCACTGCCACCTCACCCTGCCCTTCCCAGGGCACTAATTAGCATCATACTAATTAGGCACTTACAGTAGTACCAAAGCCATCCAGCACGTTGCACAAACAAGACCAACAGACACCCCCTCCACAAAGGTCAGCACACCAGAAAAGTAAAACACAAACGGGGCATTCTAGGAGATTTTTCTTCCCAGCTCACCTCTGAGAGCTCCTCCAGGCTCGCTCTCCCCCAGGAGTAGAGAGGAAGGTGGGATGTGCTGCTTATAACGAGGGGATCACTGCCTTCAGCTGGGAGGGGATGGGAGGGGGCTCACGCAGCTGCAGGGATGGGCATGGAGACAAGGGCACGGATGGCCACAGCACCTCACACCTGCACCCTGTTTCCTACACTCAAACCAGCCATTCTTGCCCAAAGTTCTTTTAGCTGAGGCTGCATCAGCTTCCAGTTACCCCCAGCCTCACTAGCCTAATTAGTATCATTAAACTAATTAGCCCGCGGTGCTGGAATCTGGGGGACTTTTTGTGAGGTTTGTTCTGTATTACAACAATCCAGGGGTGTTGGGGGCAGGATCTGCCCCTGCTTGGTGGGGTCCTGAGTGCAGGATCTGCTTTCTCCCCGCTGTCCTGGCCGGGGGTAGAACACACCCCATGTATGGGGTGTGAGGAGAGCTCCTCTGGGAGCAGAGCAAACCCCGTGCTCCCGGCAAACATCCCCCCATCCCCGAGCTCCCCCATCCCGTTCCCCCTGGGCTCCCGATCATTATCCCTGCTTCCCCCATCCCTTTTCCCTGGGCTCCCCCTCCCTGATTCCCTGTTTTCCGGCTCCCATTTCTTTACCTTGCTCTTCCATCTGGGATCCCAATCCGGCTTCCCCATGTTTCCTGGCTTCCCCCATCTCTTTCCTAGCTTACCATACGGTTTGCGCTGGCATCTCAAATGCTTTGTCTGGGATCCCATTCGAATTCCCTGTTCCCTGGGTTCCCATCCTGTTTCTCATCCTATCCACTGATTCTCTCCTCTCCTTTTTATGTGCTCCTCATCCGTTTCCCCGGGACCCTCCAACTTTCCCCTCGCTTCCCCCCAGACCGTGGGATTCCCCATCGCTTTGGATCCCCATCCTGGATCCCCATTCCGGTTGCCCCTTTCGCTCGGGGATCGCCCCATCCTGCGGATCTCTCCGTCCAGTTGTCCCCCCATCTCCGGATCCCCCCCTTCCCGGTTTCCCGTTCGCCTGTTTCCCTCCCATCCTGGATCCCCCCCCTCCCGCCCATCCTGATTTCCTCCATCCCTGAATCCCCATTCGTTTTGGTTTTACCGTTTCCCGGTTTTCCCCCATCGCGGTTTCCCTTTTCCGGTTCCCGTTTTCGGTTTCCATTCCCTTTACGCCATCCCGGCCTGCAGTGCGCAGTTGCCGCCGCCAAGAGGGAGCTCCGCCGCCCAGCCGGCGCGCCCCCCGACGCGGCGCCACGGAGGGCGTTGTAACGGAGGCGATCCTCACCATTTGTTCTCTGTGCCCCCGCATGACCCCCCCCCCCCCCCCCCGCCGGAATGCGCGGAAGCGGATCCCGAATCCGATCCTAGGTTCCCGTCCCTGCCTCTGATCCTGGCCCCGCGCCTATCCGGCCCATCCGGTCCACGCCGTCCAGTGGCGCGCATGGCGAGCAGAGAGTTAGGAGTCGCCAAGGATTTCGTGCTGATGACGCGTCACCTGCCGAGTCATGGCGAACCTCCGCTGCGGTGAGTTGGGGCGGCGGCGAAGGCCACCTGCCGGCTCGCGGGTCTTACCTCACAACAGCTCCGTTTGGGATGGGGGTGAGACCGAGCCCTCCTGAAGCCTCCGCTGCTGTGCCTTCTGACTGAGCACCGCACGAAGTAGTTGTGTTTTTTCTATAATATGGAAATTTGTTGAGGTATGAGGTGAGCTCAAGGTGCACCAAAGCACCTGAGGACTGCGGGGCTTCAGTGGTCTCTCAGGAAACCTCGTCATCTCCGGACTCACTTGCCTTAGCGCCGAAATCATAGTTGATCTAGGGAATGAGCTTAGGGCAAAGACCTAAGGACTTTTACTTTTAAAGTGTTATTGTTAAGTCTATATACTAATATCACGAACATAGTGGTCGGATTGAAAGGAGACCTTAAAAGACATCAGTTGCACCCTGCACATGGGCAGGACAGTGCCACGTTCCGGGTTCCAAGCGCTGTTCACATGGACTTGGGCAACGCATGGGTTCAGTGGCCGCCACAGCTTTCTGAGGAACCTCCCTCTCACTTCTCCCAGGTTTCTCGCCTAAGCTGGCATTCTGCAAAATTGCTTATGGGATTAAAAAAAAAAAAAAAAAAAAAAAAAAAAAAAAAAAAAGCCTAATTAAAGTCACCAAGTCCAGTTTGGCCATCCCACGGGGGCATTGCAGCCACTGGCTGGTGTGGACTTGCCGTGTTAACATTTTGTGATCTTTATGGTTTTATTTCCCTTGTAGAGGTGGTGGGTGCTGGGAGGATCTGGTTTTCCTGCCTATTCCCTCTCAAGCACAACTAAATCCTGGGCAGCACTGATAGAGGATGGCCGGGGGACCCTAAGTCTGCGGCTGCTTTTCACTTTCCATTATAAAACATTCATGGGAGCTCTTCCTGATAAACTCTTATGCCCCTGCTTGTGCAAGGATTTGATAATGGCCAAGGGGAAGCCTTTGGGATAAAAATGTGACTTGTTGGTTGTGTCCCATCCCTGTTCTGCTTAGGCTTTCCTGCCAGTTCCTCTCCTGCCACCTGTGTTCTGGAGAGGGTTGGAATCCATCACTTTTCAGGCCCCTGGGGTTGTTGGATTGCCTGAGAGTGGCTCTGGCAGTAAATGGGAGGTGGGCTAAGCTCCCTCAGCAGCCTTAAAAAACTACTGAGGAAGGAGAAAATTAAGCTTTTTCGGACAATTTTGATGCCTCCCGTGGGTGAAATCTGTAGATTTTGAGATCTGGCTACATCAGCCACTGAGTGCTCAGGAATTTTAGTGCTACGGCTACCAGAGCCCAGGTCGTAACTGCATCTTGGAGTGCATGTAGTGTCAGCTCAAGTATCCGTGGGTGTATAAAGACCAACATATTTTAATGCTCTTTTTTTTATATTTTAGATTCTGTTTGGGCAGTAAGGACTGCGTTCTGTTGCTTATACAGAAATCTGTTAATGATACATACGTTGATGCTGTTGTTTACTCTTCTAACGTTTACAGTCTTCTATATCCTCGTCTCTATAGCACTACACTAATTTTCTCATCATTCATATATACTCACTCTGCATCATCTTGTATCTTGTCAATCTTTTATATACTCTATCTATCTCTCATTATATATATATCACTCGTATTATCTATTCTTCTTATATACTCGTTTGAAGCTCATTACTAACCAAAAACCCACATTTAATCACTACTATCGATCCTATATTAAGAATCTCCTCCGTCCATATAAAAAAAAAAAATATAATAAGAATAATAAAAAATTCCATTCCATTTTAATTCTGTTCTTCTCTATTTCTATTCTATTCCATTCCATTCGGTTCCATTTTAATTTTGTTCTCCATTTCTTTTCTGTTTTACTCTGTTCCATCCCATCCCAAGTCATGCCAGCTGCATTGCTGTGCCATTCCAAGTGGCAGTGCTAATTTAAGGGGCAGCTTTCCAGCTGTCTCAGACACGGGGAAATGCCTGGGAAGATCCCTCACACACACCTGGGCTCCCAGTGCCAAAAGAATGTCAAAATCTACATAGGCATTTCCTTTATCTCAAAATCTTCCAAATCCCTGGATCCGACACAAGCTGGCAGCCTGAGCTCAGCTGTGTGGTATCAGCATAACTCAGTGTGACAACATGTGTTCGTCATCCAGCACCGTGGCATCTGAGCAAGAGGGCTCCCGAGGGCATGAACTTTCCTCTTCAGTCATTCAAAAATGCGTTGCAAGTGTGAAAAAGCTTCCTCCCGACCTCTTCAGCGCAGCACCCAGGGCCTGGGGCTCTCCTGGCTGCGGGAGAACAGTCCCAGACAGGAGCTGAACACAGCTAAGGGCACCGGAGGCTGTGAGCAACGACCTTCAGTTCCTCTGTGCTCCAGTTCCTGGGAAAGCTGTGAATGGCTGTGCAGAAAAGCCAAAAAAAAAAACCAAAAAAACCAAACCTAAATCAAGGATGGGGAGGGCTGGCACAGGATGCCTGAGCAGCTGTGGCTGTTCAGGATCCCTGCAGTGTCCAAGGCCAGGCTGGACAGGGCTTGGAGCACCTGGGATAGTGGAAAGTGTCCCTGCCATGGCTGGGGTGGCACTGGTGATCCTTAAGGTCTCTTCCAGCTCAGCCCATTTTGGGATGCTGCTCAGCACAGATTCTGAAGGAATAGAACAGCCAAGGAGAGGTCCTGGATGTCCACAGGAGTGATTTCCAACCAGCTTGACATGAAAGAGTTCTGCCTGGACCTGGAGCCCGGGACTTGTCTGACTTTGCTTCTGGCTACCAGAATTTATGATCAGCAAACCTGTGAGAAGAGTTTTACGGATTTAAAGTGATCGAGGGCAGTTGTTTGAGAGGCAGTTGGGCTCAGCCTCCCCAGGGCTCTGTGTGCATGAGGCAGCCAGAGCGTGCTGCAGTAAGGACAGAATGTGGCACAGAAAGGACACGAGGACGGCGAGTTTGATCTCGAAGACCCCGAGGGCTGAGGGAAAGTAAAAGAGACGTTGAAGCGCACGAAGTTCCCGTCAGTTCATTTCCCCGGATCCCTCTGGATGGCAGCACAACCCTCCGCTCAGCCCGGCTGGTGTCAGCCACAAACGTCGCGTCCCATCCCCACATCGCCAATGAAGAGATTTTCCCAGCAGGAAGCTCTGGGGGAAGAGCAGAAGGGACATGTTCAAGGTGGAAGGAGCTGAGAAGCAGGCGCTGACCTGCTGGGCTCCAAACAAAGCCAGAACCATCCGAGATTCGGAGGGGGACTCCTGTCATGGCTCAGCCAGCGGCTCCTGCGGCCTCCCCACAATTCCCACGGGAGTTTGGGGTTATGGGGCTGGGATCTGCTGAGCTGTGATGGCAGGAACGGCAGGATGGGCAGCTGACACTGCGCTGTCCTGCCACCAGTATTGCTTCCTGCTGTCCCCATTCCTGCTCGCTGTCCTTGTCCTATCCAAAGAGCTCAGGAAGTCATCAGCCCCCAGACACTCAGGAAGTTTCTCCCCAGGATGTTTTCTCCTCCCATCCCCTTTCTCCTGGTACCACGGGGCAGCAATGACCAGAAAAGCTCAGACCCCACGGCTGCTCCCCAGCACTCATCTCCTCTCGGTACACTCCTCCACACTCAGGGAGGCCAGCACAGTGTCCTGCATGGCTGCTGGCCTTCACCCTCACTGAAAGAGTCAGTAGAAGCTTGTGCAGCCTCTTCCTTGGCACCCAGCTCACCCTGGCACCCCTGATACCTGCTGGGATAGAAATCACAGATAGTGGAACCTTTTGAGGGGATGAGCTGCTGAATGTGCCCTCATCAGCCTGAGCTGGATCCTCGGCTTGGCCACCCCACCCTGACACCAGCAGGGCTGGGGTTGTGCTGTCCCACCTGGCTGAGGATGGCCCAAGATGGAGCTGCTCCATCAGGGAACTGGGCTGGGGTCCTGCCCTGAGATCCCCTCCAGCCCAGCCCCAGAGAGGGGCTGTACCCAGGGTGGGAATGGATGGGATGGGGTGGGAGGGGGGGATGGGTTGGGGATGTGGGGATGGGGATGGGATGGGGATGGGTGATGGAATGGGGATGGGATAGGGGATGGGGATGGGGATGGGTGGGGATGGGATGGGAGGGGATCATGGTGATGGATGATGGGATGGGGGATGGGGTATGGGATGGGATGGATGGGATGGGGATGGGGATGGGATGGGTGGGGAGGGGATGGGTGGGGTGGGTGGGGATGGGATGGGATGGGATGGGGATGGGGGTTGGGTTGGGGTGGGGCTGGGCTGGGGATGGCAGGGCTGTGCTCGGATCCGTGCCAGGAGGAGCCAGAGGCTGAACTGACACCACTTTGGGAGCTGGTGAGAATGAAGAGAAAGTGTTTGAGAGGATCAGCACACATTTGTGTAGCCAGAAAGAAGGGGATGGATGGGATGGGATGGGATGGGATGGATGGATAGTGGGATGGGATGGGATGGATGGGATGGGATGGGATGGGATGGGATGGGATGGATGGATATGGATGGAATGGATGGGATGGGATGGGACGGGATGGGTGGGATGGGGTGGATGGGATGGGATGGATGGATGGATGATACGACATTGGAAGGGACCTACAATGACCCTCTATTTCAACTGCCTGACCACTTCAGGTGACCAAAGTTACACATGTTAGGGCACTGTCCGAAGCTCTTCACCACTGCCAGGTTTGGGGCATCGAGCACCTCTCCAGGAAGCCCATCCCAGTGTCCAACCACCCTCTGGGTAAAGATGTTTCCCAGGGTTCAGTGTACCCTTCCCTGGTGCAGCTCTGAGCCATTCCAGGCATCCTGTCCCTGTGTCCCGGAAGAGCTCAGCACCTCCCTCCACACCCTCTCCTCAGGATGCTTCACAGAGCCACGAGGTCACCCCTCAGCTCCCTTCTCTCCATGTCTTCCAGCTCGTCACCAGCTTGGTTCTCCTCCTCTGGGCACATTCCAGGGCTTTCCCGTCCTTCCCAAATGCTGGCACCTAGAGCTACACACAGTTCCTACATATAGGATTGGAATTACTGGATAAATTTGACTTAGGATGGGAAAATCAGGCTCTAGAAATGGGATGAGGGACCATAGGCAGCCTGGCAGCTCACATCAGGGAAATTTGGAGCAGAACTGGGATCCCACACCTGCGGTGCCACCCATGGCTCAGGAAAGCCTGGATCCCTGGCAGCTCCTGTGGGGGAGCAGGAGTTTGACACGGGAGGGTTCTTCCATCTGGCAGGGAAAAGGAGGAACAAACGCCAGAGCTGTTGGCCAACAGAGATGTGTGGAGCTGAGAAACAGCACATTCTTTACAGGGGAGGTAATTAATTGTTAGAGCCGCTCGTTGAGGCATTGGCAGGCTCAGTAATTCCAGTCAGATCTGGGGCTGTGGACTTGTGCTGTGAGAGGTTTGTCTTCAAATATGAATCATTTCAGGGCTGTCCTGCATCACCCAATCCTTCTCCAGAGTCACTCCTGGGTTGGAGCTCTGGGTGAAGAGTGGCCTTTGGAGCTGGGGAGTTGGAGCTGTCTGTGATGGTCCTGCAGGTGTCACACCTGAGAGGGCAGACTCCTCCAGGGACACCTGCACAGCTCATTACTCCATCCCTAAATGAGGGAGTCCTCTGCAGCTCTCACTTCATCCCTGTGAGGGTGCCACCAAATCCTTACCCAATAACGGGCTGGAGAGCTGGGGTCTCAGCTGGAGAAAGAAGCATCCAGGAGAATCTTAGAGCCCTTGCAAGGCTAAGAAGCTCCAGGAGAGCTGGAGAGGGACGGGACAGGGATGGAGGAGGACACGGGAATGGCTCCCAGTGCGAAGGGCAGGGATGGATGGAATTGGAGGGGGAAGGGCTGGATGATTCCAGAGAAGCTGTGGCTGCCCCTGGATCCCTGGAAGTGCCCAAGGCCAGGTGGATGGGCTGGGCAGCCTGGGACAGTGGGAGTGTCCCTGCCATGGCAGGGTGTATCAGATGAGCCCAAACGTCCCTTCCCACCCAGGCTGCCCAGGGATCCCATGACAGCTGAGGTGTCAGTTCGGTGCTCTTCCACCCCACTCTCCTGATCCCACACAGTGTGAGCAGCTCCCAGTACCGTGGCAGGAGTGGCTGCTCAGGCCTGGATTGCCCCTTGATCACACATCGGTTTCAATCGTGCTCTTTCACATTTCTGACACCTGGCACCAGCAGAAGTTGTCTTTACACCGTCCATCGTGTACTGGGAATTCACAGGATTTCACTGTGCACTTCACAGCTCTGGGAAGAACAGCATGTGCCCAGTAATAGCTAATGAACCCCTTTACTGCTCCATGGCAAAAGGTGGGAAAAGCAAAATACAGGCGTTGATTCAGGGCTGTAAATGGAAGCGGTGCTGGCCCTGCCCGGGCTGTTTGCAGTTAACAGCTCCTCTGGGAGCACGAACACCCCGGTGCCACTGGCGAGGTGACCTGTGCTCCCCCCGCACTCAGCGGGTGCCAAGAGGCTGCACCTCGCCAAGTGTTTACAGTAATCCTTGGCAGGGGCCCAGGGCTCCAACAAAGACATCTGCTAATCTGCAGAGAGGAGCTTTCAGGAAAGAGGAGCTGGAGGGTTTCAGGGAAACTCTGCTCCCAGCCGGGCTCTGCGAGTTCCAAACTGCCTGTCCCAGCTGGAGAAGCACACCTGAGTCTCCCGAGACTGGGATTTGTCTCAGACAGCAGTTCCCAGTAGGTTCCCTCTCTTGGATTAATTATTCTGCAGCACTCGTGGCCTCTGTCCTCGTTGCTGGAGCCTCCTGGCTGTGCTGGGATCAAAGGGGATCCTTGTGAGACATCCACGTGGGACCCGAGCCGGGCCAGGCGGTCAATGCCCGAGCGGAGCTGCTCCCCCCTGCCCTCCCCGGATCACGAGGCTCAGGGAAAATGGGACAAGGAACGAGGTGCTGGCGAGGAGCTGGCAGCAGAACAAAGCCTGGTCCTGCTGCCATGGAGCTCAGCCACACTGCGTGTCCCCAGCAGGTGCCAGGTGCTGTGTGGAGTTTGGGCCTCGCCAAGGGGAGATGTCCTCACATCCCCTCACCTCAATGCACCAAACCAGGCAAGTGTAGCCCCTCTGTTCTGCATCCAACTCCCTCTTTGGAAATATCCATCCATGCTTTTGTAGTTCAGAGAGAAATAAGCCAGTTTCCCAGGAAATGTGCTCAAAATCCAGGCAGATGAGAAGTTTTAAGGATTTTCCTTCTCTGAAGGGTGCAGCCTGGCTTCCTGCATGGTGCCTTGGCAATCCCATCTTCCAGGCAGAGTCCTGCTTGGACACCACGTCCTTGGAGAGAGGATAAAGCCTTTCCTGCTGAATCCCAGCTGGCTCCTGCATAGCTCCTCTCCCTCTCCGGGAGAGAGGCTCTCAGTGGCGGGGCTGGGAAATCACATGCTCGATGGCTTCGACATGAGGTCATTGTTTGTGGAAGAGCCCTGGGCACTGCTTGGGTTTGCTGGTTTGTCAGGAACACACTCATGGATGTGGGGCAGGGGCACGAGTGAGCAGGAC
Organism: Malurus cyaneus samueli; assembly: GCA_009741485.1. Taxonomy (NCBI): domain Eukaryota; kingdom Metazoa; phylum Chordata; class Aves; order Passeriformes; family Maluridae; genus Malurus; species Malurus cyaneus. Next base: position 1,075,368 of record CM019234.1, on the reverse strand, counting down.
CAGCCCGGTGGCTGCAAAGCTCCAAGTGCCCACTGCCAGCATCAGTAATTCCTGCAGAAAGGGCTGAGAGGGGCTGGTGGGTGCAGTGACACTGGGGGATCCCCCATGGGGGTCACAGAGACCTTTGGGGGACTTGTGCCCAAACCAGGAGCTGCCATGGGGGCAGCACCGGCCCAGGGACAGCAACCACAGAGAGTGGCTCCAGTTCCAGAAGGTTCTGCTGGGGAGTCCTTGCTCTGATCCCACCTGGTGACAGATGATCTTTGATTGACCTCATTAATGGATCTGATTTGACCTGCCTCATTAACAAGCATTTTAAAATCAAAGAATACCAACTGGGGCACAGACCCTCATCCATCTCTGCCCACAGCTCCCCAGGGTGTTGATGGCTTTGTCCTCACCTGAGATGTTGAAGTAGCACAGGGAAGCGTGTCCTGGACAGCCACCTGCCATCCTTCACCTCCCTCTGGCCCAGAGCCATTGCAGTGACCAGAAACTCAGCATCAGCCACAAAATGAAGCTGCAGCAGCTGAATTAATCCTGAATTAACCCTGCCAGCTCTGACCTGTGGTTGAGAGCTGGAGTGGACACAAGCTCAGAAGCTCAGCCTATTTTCCAGCATCATCCTGTCCAAAGCTTCCTTAAGGATCACAGAATCATGGAAATGGAAACATTCAGATTGGAAAAGCCCTCCAAGACTGAGCCCAACTGTTCTGCCAGCACCACCAAGGCCACCGCTAAGCCACGTCCCCATCTGCCACATTCACACACCTTTTAAGTCACTCCAGGCATGGTGACAACCCATTCCATGAATAAATTTTGCCTAATATCCAATCTAAACCTCCCCTGGCACAGCTTCAGGCTGATTCCTTTTGTCCTGTCCCTTTTTCCCTGGGAGCAGAGCCCAACTCCCCTGGCTGCCCCCTCCTGTCAGGGAATTGGGCAGAGCCAGGAGGTTCTCCCTGAAGCTCCTGTGCCCACAGGTCCCTCAGCTGCTCCTCGTGCTCCCTTCTCTGGAATGTGTTCCCTGTGAGTTGAACCCTCTACAGTTCTTTGAGGAAAACTCAAGGCATCTCTTGGACAAGTCCTTGTGCCATGTGCTGGTTGGAATGGTTGCAGCACAGAGGATTCCAGGGTCACCTCATGGAACGAAGCCATCCAGGTGGGTGATGCTGCAGGGAGGTGGCAAGAGGATCCATCCATTCAGCTGTTTGCTGAATCCTTCACTCTTAATGCTGTTCCTGCTGCCCAGGAGCAGATGGCCCTGTCCTAAAAACTGGCATCACTTGCAAAAGGGATCTTTGAATTTTTGAAAATAGTCTGTGCAGCCCTTTGGTGAGACAGGCAGTGAAATGCTGCTTCCTGTTCGAGGATCATGGGACAATACATGTGGCCCCAGGTGACACAGCCCTGCTCCTTATCCAGCAGTCTGAGAATGCTTCTGGCAGTGGGGGAGAATGAGGGAGTAAGAGGGGGTGAAAGATGCTTTAGATTCTCCTCAGACTTGTTTTTTGTAAGACACTGGGTTTTTTGTTGTTTTTTTACAAGTGACTTTTTAAATTTGTGCATTCACATTAAAGAAGAAAAGCCTATTCCTTAACCTCACAGGGTAGGAGCTGCTTCTATCTAATAGAAGACTTGCTGCTCTTATCTATAATAATTCATTCATCTGTTAAGACATGTCTGAGCCTGGTGCACAGAGAAAAGATTCAGGCCCCCTTCTAAACTTGGCAAAGCTGCAGCTTTTCCCCGTGATGTTGCAAGAGCATCTTGGGATCCCGTTGATGAATGAGCTCTTTTTGTGTCTGGTGTTACATGAGCCAAAGCAGAGAGTTTGTGTCTGAGTCAAAGCAGTGACAGTGTAATGCTACACAGCCGGGGAGGGGACACAGCCATGAGCTGATCCTGCACTGCAATTCCATGTTGTGGCAGGACACGTTTATTTGAATGCAGGAAATCAGTGTGGGAGATGGTCACGCTGAGGCAGACATTTGATTTTGGTTCATTGATGGAGTTCAAGTGGATTCAATCAGTCTTTCCTGTTCTTTGTGCCAACCTGGATTTGCCTGCTTCCTCCTCGTGGTTTTTGGCACTGGTGTTTCATTGTTAAATAAATGTCCTCTAACATTTATTATTGATCCTATCAGGATCTCCACTCGAACACGATCGAGTCGCTCCTTAAACTTTTCATAGCTAAACTCAGCCTAGAATCACAGGATTTGGGCTGGAAAGGCCCTTATGGACCATCTTCTTCCCACTCCCCTGCCACGGGCAGGGACACCTTTCGCTCCCACCTTTGCCACTTCCAGGGATCAGGGCAGCCACAGCTTCTCTGGGAATTCCATCCCAGATGGAAGCTCCTCCCCACCTTCAAAGCCAGGAATTCCTTCCCAATATCCCATCTAACCCTGCCCTCTGGCACTGGGAAGCCATTCCCAGTGTCCTCTCCCTCTGTCCCTTGTCCCCAGTCCCTCTCCAGGTCTCCTGGAGCCTCTTTAGGCATTGGAAAGGGCTCTAAGATCTCCCTGAAGCTTCTCATCTCCAGCTGAACACCCCAAGCTCCTCAGCCTCTCTCCATACTTGAAGGTTTCTGATTTGTAACAGTCTGAGCTGATTCCTTTCTCCTTTATTAAGTCACCAACAATTCAGGCAGCCTCCAATGACAGACAGAAATATTTTCCTAACCAAGAACTCCCGGCTAGGGGAGAATTGTCTAACCAGAAGGACCAGGGTTTAGGACAGCAGAAGCCATGTGGGAATGGGCTGGTTTAGCCCCCGAGCCAATGCTGTGTGCTCTGCAGAGTGTGAATTTGTTTGTCTGGACACCCAGCAGATTCACCACGGGGGCCCTTGTTGTGTTTTTCCAGCCCATTACTGCTTTGTTGCTCTCGCTACTGGGTTCCTTGAGCGAGCAGCACGTCCTGGGAGCACAAACACCTCGCCTCTGCAAAGCTGGGAACAGAGGGAGAGGTGTGACTTCACCTGAGTGTGCTGTGGGAAATCAGCAGCCATGGGTGAAGTCCAGCTTCAGGGTTACACTTCAGGCTGCACTGGAATTGTGGGCTGGAATGCTGCAGCTTTGACTCATTAGCGGGGTGGAACTGGGTGATCTTTATGGTCCTTCCAAAGCCAAGCCATTCTCTGATTCCATGATTCTTCACAGGCATGACCAGCCCTGAACTTCCTCTGAAGTGGGACAGGTGATGGAATCACCTCTCTGCTCACACCATCAGCTCTCACCAGTGTGACCAACATCAATGGCAGAATGCCACGTGTGAGCTCCAGACAGCAAGTGGAGGAATCAAAAGGTTCCAAAGGCTGCGACGTCACACCAACCTGACAGGCATTGGCTGTGCTGAAAGGTGCCTGGGCTGGGCCATTGAATCATGGAAAGATTTGGGTCTGGAAGGGACATTTATAGGTCATTGCACAGGGTTTGCATGGACAGTAGGGGGTTACAGGGGTGGCTTCTGTGAGAAGGTGCCAGAACCTTCCCCCATGTCCAGCAGAGCCAATGCCAGTGGGCTCCAGGGCAGACACACCTCTGGGCAAGGCTGAGCCCAACTGAAATGGTGGGAAACACCTCTGGGATAACATGTTCAAGGAGGAAAAAAAGTTATTGCACGATTTTTTCTGTGGCCAGAGAAGAGAGGAACGAGAACAGTTAAGAGGAACAGCTCAGCAGTCACCAAGGTCAGCTCTGGAGCTGGGATGTCTCTAGCAAGACGAGTTGGGAGGAAGGGAAAGGCCTTTACTTTTCTGTTTTTCATTAGCCCTTCCCACCCAGATGAGAAACAGGATAAAATGTAAGAATATTTCCAACATTTTCTCATATTTCCAGAGAAAATTAGTACCTGGCATTGGAACTACCAACAGTGCTAGTGAGGTCCCAGGGGATGGCAGAGGTGCTGAGGTAGGGTGACAGCCTGGAGTGGGGCAGGAACCTGAGTGGGGGAATGGGATGGAGCAGCCAAGTAAAGAAATCTGCTCAGAGGGTAGAGAGTGTGGCAGCTCTGAGGAGGGGCTGGGGGAGGTGGGGATATGGGGATGTGGAGCTGTGCTGACCTCCTGGCAAGGCAGGGGATGAGCGCCGGGCAGAACCGGCGTGGAGCAGCCTGACACAGGCAGCAGCTGCTGGCCTTCGATTGAGACCATCTGAATGCCTGTAAGAGCAAAGAGCTTCTCGGCTGCCCGGGGTTTCAGACGGTTCAAATGGAGGCCAGAGGCTGCGATGAAAGGGGACATTCCAGAAGGGAGGCTGCACAACAGCAGCCGCCGCCAGCTGAGCCCCCGCAGGGCTCCCTGGGCCGGCGCTCTCGGGATTTCCTCTGCTCCGCTGGCTCCGTGTCCTTCTGCCCAGCCTGTGCAAGGGCTCGGAGCATGCCAGCCTCGTAGGAAGCTGAGCAGGAAATCCAGGAAGCTGGGGCAGGTTTCCTAACACGGTGAGAGCCTGTGCACAGGCAGGAAAACCCGCACATCTCGCAGACACGGAACCCAGGATATTTCGCAACAAGACCCCACATTCTGGCTCTCAGCAGCGACTGCAGCAGTGCGGGCTCAGTCCCACGCTATTTGTCCGGCAGAGATTTGTTCCAAAGGCCACATCTGCAGCACTGGGAGCACAGGGGTTCCCAACCCCTAATCCTGGAGCCAGCCCTACTGCTTCATCCCACTATGAGCAGGGGATGGGGCCGGGCTCAGCCTGGGCAGGAGAGGAACAGCCAAGTCCCCCTCCAGCTCTCTTGGAGCCCTCTTTAGGCACTGGAAAGGGCTCTAAGTTCTCTCTGGAGCCTTCTCCTCTTCAGGGTGAACCCCAGCTCTCTCAGCCTGTTCTCACAGGAGAGATGTTCCAGCCTTTGCCTTAATTGTCCAGCAGGGATCAGTCCCAGTATGACAACCAAGTCTTGTCCAAGATGCAGGAGCACACATGTGATCTTGTGCACCTTCCTGCCCTCCCTCCGGACTGAGGAAATAGAGAAATGGACATGAAAATAGTAATTTTTTAATATATTGGGTCATTATTGGTCATACATATTCTTATCAGTGGTAATATTTGGACATATATGTGGTCATATTATGAATGAAAATGATAATTTAATTCAGATATTATGGCTCCCTGGAAGTGACCAAGTCCAGATGGGACAGGGCTTGGAGCAATCTGATTTACTGGGAGATGGGGTGGAACAAGATGATGTTTAAGGTCCTTTCCAACCCAAACCACTCCATGACTTTATGATTTATAGACTATTGCAATTTGGGGTGGAGGAAGCTTTGAAACCTGAGTAAGCCACTCTGTTTGTGTGCACATCTGCAGGACTTTAGGAATTGCTAACTGGATTAATTCTTGTAATTAAACATGCCTGTACCCAGCCTGCCCAAGGAGTGCCTGATTTCTGCTGTGGAAGGAGCACATCAGATGCACGGAATAAACTCAGTTTGTTCCATAAACTGTTGAACATGAGGAGCCCTGCAAAGCTGGGAGTTTGTAGCCAGGTGGGGGTCAGGTAACAAGTGACAGGCCAAGAGGAAACAGCCTCAAGTTATGCCAGGGGAGATTGAGGTTGGGTATTAGGGAAAAGTTTTTTTGCAGAAAGGGTTGTCCAGCCTCGGCACAGCCTGCCCAGGACAGTGGTGGTGTCACCACCCATGGAAGTGTTTGAAAAACCTGTGGATGTGGCCCTTCATGACATAGCAGTGGTGCTGGGTTGATGGTTTGACTTACTAACTTTTCTAACATTCATGATTCTGTGGTTCCATGAAGTGCTGCCATAACCCTGCAGTGGAAGCTCAGCCACCAGCTCACTCGGCTGAACCATAAAGCCAAATTCCTTTTTCCAGGTGTCTTGCTTGCAACAAGGCATTGATTATTTTGTAATGACCAAAATAAAGGAAACCCAAGAAGCCAGGGTGGCTGTTAGACCCTGCCTGGCACTTCTCAGCTTGGCAGCATGTGGCATTAATGGCAAACTTTTTATCTGCTCATAGTGAAACCACGGTGGGATGTGACCAGAGCAGCAATCTAGGGACAAAGTCCTCTTTATACACAGTGCAAAACCTGCAGTGAATGTCAAAGCTGGCTCCTCCTGCTGCTCAAATACTCCATGGAGTACGAAAACTACAAACATATCAAGCACAGGCATCTCCATTGACTTCCTAACCCTGATTTCTACACATCAGTAAAGACAAAGTCCCTTGAGACACTGGTCAGAAAGCCCAGCACACTTTTCCCTCCCAAAAGCACTGATATGTAGATCCAAGCGCTAATGAGTAAAGGTTGTAGCTGGGACATATTTTTGACAAATTACTACAAAGAGTTGAATTAGAGCCAGCTCCATGGGAGGAAGGTATTGGTCATTTTGGATTACAGAATCACCAGTTAAAGCAAAGAGTATTCAGGCAAATAGAAATGTCAGACTCTTGAATTCTCACAATTCATGAGCCTGATTTCTACTTTATATCAACAATTATATAAACAGTAAACCTAGCCCTAAACCCTAAACTTTATATAAACAATTTCTTTTCAAAAAGCAGTATATGAATTTTTCATTTACTGCTCAATTCCCAGAGCTGGGACTTAAAAAGAAAACCACCATGTGCCTGGTGGCATAATATTTTAACAAAGATTTGGGGCTTATTCTCTAATACCTCTTTAAATATCTGAAATGTGAATGACATCAGCTTCTGGTGCAACCTGTGACTCCCACTAAAGTGATTTTTTAGGGAGGTGAGTTTAGAAAGTCTTTAAGGAATCATCACAACCAAAGAAATCGTGTGATCTATAAGAATGCTCAAATTTCCTCAGATTGATCACCTAAGACCCAAAATCAGAGGCTACTTTTAATAATCTCAGCTTTATCCTTCCAGTGCTCATTTCCTCTTTGATAAGGGCAGCACCACTGCCTCGGCAGCAGAATCTGATCAAAACTCAACTCCACAAAAGTCACTCAGAGAAACACTGAAATCCCCAGCTGAGCTGGCAGCAGAGAGGGAAAATCAATATTTACTCGATACTCCTGCCCATAAATGAGCCCCTGATGAGGAGCTCTGGCCCAGCTCCCCATGCCCGTCGTGGCTCCTCCCAACAGGACCCACAGCTGGAGAGCCCTGCCATGTGTTTCCTGGTGATAGCCCGGCACTGAGAGCCAAAAGCAGAACTTGCTCAGAAACACAAGAGGTTGGATCGTATCTTGGCAAAGAGAAGAGGAAGCTGTGCAGCAGCGTATTCCCTGCAGGGCGAATCTCTGATTAATTGGAAGTGCTTGGCATTCAAAAGAGATGATGAAAAACTTTGGGAAGCCATTGAGGCGTTTTCACCGGCACAAGAACTTGGGAGGGATCACATCGATGTCATGGAACTGAGATTAGAATCAGAATCAAATCCATTCGACAAAGGCCTGAATTTGTTTGTTTTCATAACCCCCACCCAGGGAGATGAAAGCAGCCCATTTCCAATGCTAGGATTCATTCCTCTTATAGACCATGAATATCCCAGATCTCTTACAGAATCATTGAATATCCAAGCTGGAAGTGACCCATAAAGATCCAACTCCTGGCCATGTACAGACACCCCAGCAATCCCACCCTGTGCATCCCTGGGAGCGTTGTCCAAATGCTCCTGGAGCTCTGGTGGCCTCAGGGCCAGGACCATTTCCAGGGGAGCCTGTTCAGTGCCCCACCACCTCTGGGGGAAGAACTTTTCCCTGATCTCCAACCTAAACCTCCCAGACACAATTTCACGTCAGCTCTTTCTGCAAAGTATTTTAAACCCCAGACAAAAACTCCCCTGCCAACATCACACACTGTTAAATAACTTTTAAAACCTTGGCCTCCATTTCCCAGTGCTGGCTCCTCTGACAATTGCGCTCTAGGTCAAGACCTGCCCTGACACACCTTGCTTGAGGCAAGGTTATGCAAGGGATGAGATAAGATGACCCATTCATTTTAAAATCTACTATCTAGGTGATTTCAGCTCTTTCTTAATAAGATACAAACATTACAAACCTACTCCCATTCAGACATATATATACACAGAGAAAGGGTTTTTATATGTTTATATATTTATATAGTATATTCATGAACCATCAGCACCTGAGCACTTCGGTCAATACACCCTACAGAGACAGCCTACTGCTTTAATTTCTAGCATATATATCTTTATAATATATGTATTATATATATGATCTTTAAGGTCCCTTCTAAGCCAAACCATTCTCTGATTCTATGATAAGGAAGAAATTGTTCCCTGTGAGGGTGGTAAGACTCTGGCACGGTTCCCAGAGAAGCTGTGGCTGCCCCTGGATCCCTGGAAGTGTCCAAAGCCAGGCTGGACAGAGCTTGGAGCAACTTGGGATAGTGGAAGATGTCCCTGCCCACGACAAGGGGTGGAACTGGATGGGCTTTCCATCTTATTTTGGGTTTCCATCCCAGACTGTTCTATGATTCTATGATGTATATACACAACATATCAAGAACAAGAGAAAAGCAGTTATCATTTGTTTTACACAGAAATGAAACCAGGGAACTTACAAAATTGTCAAGAATCATAAATCAGTTGCAGAATCGGAAATTAAAACAAACTAACCTAAGTACTTCTTTGGTTTGGATAGGAAAGTACTCCAAGATCAGTTGATAAGAACGGAAAAAAGCACTAATATTCCTAAAGTAAATTCTTTAGCTCTGTGATGTTCAAAAACAGCTAGAACAAGTGAATTTTTCCACTCTAACTGCAATAATTCTCGATGCAATTCTCCTCCTGTTTCCTTTCCACAGCCCACAGCAGCTTGCAGGCTGCAATACCAGTCTGTCCTGCAGCTCCTTTTGTTTACTCAAGGGTTAAGGAGTTAGCAAGTTACAAAGCCCGCTGTGTCTCATGTGTGGGAGTAAATGTCATATCCCACTGCACAGGTTATTTATAGCACAGCACTATTCGGGAAGTGAAACTTTTCAATGGTGAAGTTTTCAAGCAGTTACTTCAGGATGAAGTTCTCAAGAGCAAAACAACCAAGAGCGCGTTTGTCACTTGGGCTCGAGGTGGCTCCAAATGTCACAACAAAAGCAGCAGGGTCTGAATGTGGCCACGTTGGTCTGAGAGCTCCAGTGTCCACTCAAAGGGATGGTTTATGCAGCTGGCACGTCAATCCCATGTCCCCACCAGAGCACAGAACACTGCTCTGTCATCATCACCACAGTACCTGGTGGAAGAGCTCTTCCCACAGATAAGGTACCCCATGTTCCCAGCGAGGGACCCCCTCAGACAGGCCTGCAGCTCTGGCTGAGCACTCCATACCCCCAAATTCCTCCACACAGATTCTCCAGTGTAGCTGCCATGGCCAGACACCAAACACCAACACCACCCGAAGGAGGGGACACCTTGACCCAAGAACAGACTGTGAGAATGCCACACATAAGGCCTGGTGACCCCCACCCCTCCTGTGCTCCCAACTCAGCAGCGCCCATGAGGGCTGGACCTCATCTTCTAGGAGAGGCATTAGGACAAGACAGAATGCACTGAGGTGGCAGGGGGGTAAAGTGGTCCGCATGCTCCTTTGTTAATATGTCACTGGACTGGTGGGATGATGCTGGAGATCAGCCAAGGTGGAATAAGCTGTGTTCATCTCTGAATCCAGACTGAAGCTGCCAAAGGCCTGCCTGGCTCGAGTCCTTGTATTGTTAACACGCTGCTCTTGGCTCACACACAGTGAGCACCACACGTGGAGAAACAGATCAAGAACTCCCAGCTAAGAGCCTTTCCTGACCAGTGGTCCCAAGCTGGATCACCATAATCAATCTGGGCAGCAACAAAAGGCCTCTGTGAGGCCGTGGATGCTCTCTGAACTGTAACTACAATCACGGGTCTTGACACTACTGGGGCACTCGAAAGGAGAACTCTGCATATTTCGCAGCAATTATTAATGCAGCTATTTGTGCTAACTCTCCAAACCAAGTCACAGATACGCCCTGTGCTATTTCCATAAACAGGAGCCCAGCTGTATTTGCATTCTCTCCATGTGTGCTGGTGCTCAGAACTACTTGTGGGTTTGATTGCTGCAATAGAAACCAGAGCCGGCCATAGGAGCTCCTGGAACCAGGATGGAGGGGAAGAGCAGAGCCAGGCCCAGGTGGACACGGGGTGCTCTCACTCTGCTCCAAACCCAGCTGGGGCTGCAGAGGTGTCAGGAGCTCTGATAGATCCCTCTGTGTTCCTGCTGCTCCCAGCTAAAGGGCTCTCCTGAGCTGTACCTTGACCAGAGCTTGCTGACTGCAGTGTCATTGTTACACCATGCACGCTTTGTTCGTGCCTTCAAGACATTCTTTACAGCTCCAAGAGTGACAAGCTCCTCTGCCAGTAAGACTGAGACCGTAGATTCATTCCACAGATTTTAACCACAAAAGCAGTGTTCTGCATTTCAGTTTTGAACCTGGACTTGTGACAAGATCCATGTGTGCTTTTCCCAGCCCTGTCCACCTCCTGTCCTTCCTATTTCCCAACAACTACCAAACATAACTCAGATGGAAAGTGTGGCTTGCTCAAACCCACAAAATTAGTATTAAGATCCTTTATATTTTGTCAAAAGCTTGTTTGCTCTTCTTTCAACTGTGATAGAAGTATCAAGGTCATAAATACCCCTAAATGCAACATCACAATCACCTCGACTATTCTGGCAAAAATAACCTCAGACTTTTAAAGGTAAATCATGCCAAATGTTGTGACCAGCTATTATCACAACTGCTGCTGCCTCTCTTGAGATTTTCTTTCCTCTTGAATTAGGAAGAAACTCTTCCCTGTGATGGTGCTGAGGCCCTGGCACAGATTTCCAGAGAAGCTGTGGCTGTCCCTAAATTCCTGGAAGTGTCCAAGGCCAGGCTGGATGGGGCTTGGAGCAACCTGGGACAGTGGAGGTGTACCTGCCCATGGCAGATGAGCCTTCAGATCTCTTCCCATCTCTGTAAGGATGGTTCTTTACTCAGGGATGTTAAGAGGTCAGGTGGATCCCGGGTTCTGTGACTGTAACATGTTCTGTCCAAACACAGGAGCACACAGAACCCAAAACTCAACTCTCTCCATGCACACAACTCAGAGATGCTCCAGGAAGGACTGAAGACCACCTGCAGCTACCAGTTCTCTCCTTGGAGGGCTGACCTGATGACAGCAACCCCACTCCCAACATTTCCTATGTACACTTTAACCAATTCCACAAGTTCTGGAGTAACCTGCAGACAATCCTGTCGACTACAACACACGAGGTATGACCTACTGTGACAGGTTCATTTAATTCAGGGTTCATACTCTGAGTTAAATGGACAACAGGATTATTCTGCAGTACAATGTAGAACCATACAATCATTCAGGTTGGACACCACCTCTAAGATCAAGTGCAACCAACACTCTGTGACATAATAGAATCCTCCAACTGTAGAGGAGTTAAAGAGCTGTAGGGAGTTAAAGTTTCTCTCCAAATGATGTGAGGAGTCTGAGCAAGAGGCTCCTGTACAGGGCCTCTTGTATATGCTGAAGGTGAGGGATGTGAGATTTTGCTACTGACCATTCTAAGGCTGCTCCAAGCACCATTGCTGTCATTCTCATAGTTTCTGCCGGAGTGTGAATCTTTACCTGCTTGTGTGTCACACAAGGAGTACAAATGCAGAAGGAATAAGCCCTGGAAAAAATTCTTTCCTGTGAGGGTGAGGAGGTCCTGGCACAGGGTGCCCAGAGAAGCTGTGGCTGCCCCTGGATCCCTGGAAGTGTCCAAAGCCAGGCTGGACAGGGCTTGGAACACCCTGGGACAGTGGGAGGTGTCCCTGCCCTCCCATGGCAGGGGGTGGCACTGGATGAGCTTTAGGGTCCCTTCCAACCCAAACCATTCCATGCTACTATGATTCTGTAAGTTCATCAGAATATTTTATTTAAAGCTTTGGAATTATCTCAGAAACTATCTATTACCAACGAATCCCACCTCACTGAGTCAAGGACCGAGTCACCCACGCCCACCCCTTCCTTTAGCATGAAAGAAAATAATAACCTTACTTGGGCAAAGCATAACGCGAATAATGAAATGTCACTTATTGGGGGGCATCAGAGGCTGCCGAATCAAAATTATTGCAAACTTATACTATTGGAAATTCTCCCCACAGCAGGACTGACCCCTCCCACCCCCCATGGCTGGGATGGGGCTCAGCCGGGGAAGCTCCGGCACCGAGGGACACACTCGATACAGCCCTTCTCTTGCCATTGCACCGGAAAAGGGCGACGGAGTCTTAGACAAGGAATAAAAACCTAAAATCAGTGATAAGTCTCAGCTTCCGGAGGCAACGGCAATGTAATGGGCGAGCTTCTGGAGCGGCTGCTGACAGGCAAAACGCGCTACTACGGCACCGAGGTACCTCCGATGGAACTCCGAGGTGGCCTCAACACGCCAGCCGCGCCCTGCCCGAAGGAACGAGAGACCCGGCGGCGCCCAGGACCGACCGGAGCCACGGCCAACATGGCAGACGATCGTGAGGGGACCGGCGACAGCTCCCGACCCCGCCCCCCTGCGGGGGAACGCGCATGCGCAGCGCCACAGCGCCCGGAGGAACCGCGGGGCGGAACCTGCTTGGCAGAAAGCCCCGCCCACTTCTGGGAAACACAGGCCGTCGGACCCGCGCCGAGGGGGCGGAGCCGGGGTGAAGGACCGCGCTGTGATTGGGCCCGGCGGGCGGCGGGCGGGGCCATGGGGGAACACTGGGCGGTGATTGGCTGAGCGGAGGCAGGGGGCGGGGCCGTGCCGGGTGCCGCCTGTCAGCGAGCGGGAGCCGCCGAAGAGGCCTGAGGGCCCGCGCCGGGCTGAGCCGGCCGTGCCGGGAGAGCGGAGCCCCGAGCCGAGGCCGGACCGGGCTGGACCGAGCCGAGCCGTGCCGAGCCGTGCCGCGCCGTGCCGCAGCGGTAGGTGCGGGCCCGGCCACCGCCGTGGAGGCGGGATCCGGGTCCGGAGGGCGGTGTTCGGTCCGGGGAGCGCGGGCGCATCTGCCCAGTAGGGCCTGGCGGAGCTGTCGCCGCTGCCGGCGAGAGCAGCGTGTGGGAAGCCACGGGCCGGCCAGGGGGCTCCGAGCGGCCGATGGACTCCCCGGGTCCCGCCGCAGCCGCTCCCGCTGCAGAGCTCTGTGTGTGTGTGTGTTCGGAGTGTGATTGTCACTGCCCTTCCCGGCGTCTTCTCGAGTCTGCGGCTCCCGGTGCCCCGGAGTACCCGACTCCCTGAGCTCCCGGGCTCCCCGGGCCCCTCAGTTCCCCAAGCTCCGGTTCCCCGGGTCCCTCAGTTCCCTGAGCTCCCGGGCTCCCCGATTCCCCGGGCTCCTGGTGCAGGGACTTCGTCGATCCCTGGTCCTGGAGAGGGGAGGATGAGACAGGGCTCAGCTCATCACAACACAACCGAGCCAGGCTTTAATTCACCTGAACCACCCGCTCCCTTTCTCTCTGTGATCTCTTTGACACAACTAAATTTTTATTTTTTTTTCTGGCAAAAGGTTAAAATATTTCTTTGCTGATTAATAAGTTGCTGCTGTGGTTGATCTCAGATGCTTCCTGTCAGCTTTAACTGGTTACATTAGAAACATGTGTTGAGTGCTCCACACATGTACGACACAGCAGTCTGAAACCAGCACCTATAAACAAAGTCTGAATTTCTTTTTCGACTGGCTTTCTGAACCCTTTTATGAGTAATAACTCGAGCTTCTGTGCTGTGACATTAGTGATAAGAATAGTCGAATTGAGTGTGTCTGTAGTGAGCTGCTTTATTGCATTTTACCTCAGTTGAAATCTGTTATTGGCACGGCCACTGGATTCCTTGAGAATGAGTCACTTGCTATTAACTATTAAATTTTAACTGTATTAAGAGACTGAATCTTGTAGTGCGCTGTGAAGGAGCATAACAAACAAACATAACTGAAAACCTAAAGGGTTTGTGGGACCGGATCCAACATCACTGGAGTTAACAAACTTGGAGTTAATGAGTCTGTCCTGAGTCTTCTTTTTGTGATAAATGGAAGTGGGTAGAGCTGAGCTGTTGTAGCGTTGATGAAGTGCTGAATTATTATTATAATTACCCAGAGGATGGAGATAAAATGACCATAACTCTTCAGCTTTCCTTCTGTGACTTTTGAACTTTTCTGGCAAGTGTCAGATGTGTTGGCGGAAGCAGAAGGATTGTGGCCTGGGAGACAGCAAGATTTCCAGGTTCTGAGAGGAGCAGCTGGCTGGGAGTAAAAGAGCCTGAGTTAGGACAGAGTCTGGAGATGCTCGGAGAGGGGATTCAGGATGCATGGAGGGACCAGGAAGTGGAACAGACATTTGAGAATTGAGTCTGCAGGGAACTAGGCTTTGTTGATCATGGTTTAGTGACACCAGGGCCCTGAATAACAAGGACCTTGTCTTTCCTAAAGGCGGTTCTGTTCCACAGTTCATGTGGAAGTTTGTCTCACAGGAGTCTGCTCAGGTTGGACAGTTAGAAATCATCCCAATGAATTCATATTTTGATTTTATCATATGAAATGATCACATCTGAATTTGCAGGACCAATCATAAATTAAGATTGTATAGAACTGCCTCTATCTATACCAAATTTAACTAAGCTTTTGGTTTGGTTTTGCCTGGCATCCCAGCCTTACTGTTTCCATGTAGGTTGACATGGATTTTATGAACGTTTGAAATGTAAAGCTGCAAAGCAGCGTAAAGTAACAATTGGTGACAGCCTGGCTCTGCCTGCCTGGGCAGAACTGATTTTCAAGTGTGTCTGTGGTGGTTGGTGGAAGTGGTCCCATCCGGTGTTCTGTTGTATAATTTTGTTATAGTTTAGGAAATAACTTCACAAGTGGGTTGTCAAACCCAGGAGGTTGTTAAGCAGTGGCCTGAAAGCTGTGTGAGAACAGCTGGGAAGCAAATCCTTATTGGGCTGAAGTTTGTTCTGATTATTTCTGTTCTCGTTTACAAAAGGGTTGGGAAAAATTAGCCATTCTTTGAATGAATGGACTTATGGTAGTGTTTGTAAACTCTGGGTAAATGGTGGTGTTCATATCTTTGTTCAGCAATACAAAAAGAATTGTTCAGGGGTGAGCTGTGCTTGGGCTGTTCTCGAGGAAATGAGGATAGAGGTGTGTTTGTGTGCTTTTAGAAATCTGCTGATAGTTAAACCCAGTCAAACATTTCCCTGCAGATTCTGTAACCAAACTATTGCAATATCTTAATGTCTGTGAACTAAAAAAAAACTGTTGAGGCTCATTATCCTGATGTTTACAGTAAGCAACACCAGTGGCTGAAGCAGGATTTGGGAGTATTTACTATCAAACCACTTTAAAGAACATGTTTACATACTCGCTATCGTTTGTAACTTAACGTGTTCTACACAGGACTGATAGCAAAGTGCTTCAAACAGGGAGTTTGTGATGGTTTGGGGAGAAGGTTTTTAGCTTTCCTTGATGCTGCTCAGGTAAATCTGTGGATACACACGAGGGGGACCAGAGGGGATTGTGCAGGAGCCCTGGAACAGCCGAATGGGTCACAGTGGTTATCGAAGTGGAGGTGAAGGCTGAGAGCTCCCTGGAATAGCAACTGCTGCTCTGACTCACCAGGATTTTAATCAGTCAGGCATTCTATTTATTTTCACTTTGGAGCTCTTAGATACACAGGGGAAGTCTCCTTTTTCTCCCTCTTAGACAAAGCAGCATTAAGTGTGTTTTGAGGTCGGGGGCTGTTGAGTGCTACAACTGGTTTTCTTTAAGTCCCTTCTGACACAAAGTGAAACTTGTCCTGCTGACAGCTCTGAGCAGTTTAAATCTCCACCCCGGGCCTGGGCTACAGTAACAGACCTTGAACTAACTCGGCCAAAAAACGGAACCCTCTTAATTTCAGTTCCATCTGAAACATGGGCAGGCAAGGGTGGATCCAGGCAGAGAGAGTTACAGAGGGGGAGGCAGGGATGCAGGGAAGTGGTGCCTGGGGTCTGAAGGATTGTGCAAAGAATCATTGAATGGTTTGGGTGGAAAGGACCTTAAAGCCCATCCAGTTTCACCTGCTGCCATAGACAGGGACACTTTCCACTATCAAGCCCCATCCAACCTGGCCTTGAATCTTCAGGAATATATTTATATATATAATTATATATAATATATATATATATATAATATATATATTAAATATATATATATATGGAAGGATTCAAGGCCAGGTTGGATGAGACTTGATAGTGGAATGTATATGTATATTTATATATGTGTATGTATATCTATGTATATATGTGTTGTGTGTATAAATATATATAAAGTATATATGTGTACATCTATGTCTAGAAAGTACATATGTATATGTACATGCCTTGTGCCCCAAACTAGGTTTTTAATGTGATCCATCCATGTAACAAGTGCCATCTATTTTTTTCTTATTTTTTTTACTTTGGAAGAACATGTTCCTTCAGAAGGTTTGATGGCTTTGCACAAGGATTTTGCAGCTAATACCCTGAGTAGGTTCTTTTGGCTACAAACTTGGCACTTTCTCCCAAACTCACTGACAGCTGTTAAGACTGGAAGGTCCCCAAAAGGTGTGTGGTGTTCTTCTCAGTTGACATTCCCTGCTCTAGTGATGCAGAAATTCCTGGCTCTTCCCAGCTGTTGCTTTGTTGTGGTGCTCAGCAAAGCAACATGGCTAAAAATGCTCCTTGTGTTTGATCAAACCAGCAGCAGCTGCAGAGGCAACCTGAGTTAATGCTCTGTGTACAAAACTCTTTTCCATGAGGAAGTGGGAAACCTCACTGAGACAGCATAATTTTTTTTCTTATTCTTTCCTTTCAAACTAAATGTCAGTGTGAAACTGCTGCTGAATGGGTACACTCACATGAGGAGAAGAAATCTCCATTCTGTAAAGTCAACCTAGGAAGTATTACATATATTTTAAAGCACTTTCCCAAGTTTATTTTCAACAAATTCATGGTCTGCTCCACAAAGCATTCCCCAAGATTGTCCCAAAAGCTGTTGTGCAGGGAGATTGGAGCCAGGCACACCAAGCAGGATCCCACACATGTCATGGTGTGCTGTGGAGTGGTTCCGTGCTGGAGATGTGTTTGCATGGCTCTTGTCCAACTCTGAGTTTCTCTCACCTTGATTTCATGAAACACAAAAATGCTCTTTTAAGGTCCCTGCTCCAAACATCTTCGAGTTGAGATGGAAAAGCTGAAGAAGGAGTTGTTTAGAGAAGGGGGGAGGAGGTTTTAAAGGAGCAGAAAACACATGGTGATCTCTTATATTAATAATGTCTGAATATCTCCTTAGTTTGGACTCCCTACAAGTCTCAGGTGACCTTATCTGGTATTTTAGTTTCTCCCACACATTATTTGAGGGAGGAGCTGCCATCAGCGCGGTGCCTTCACAGCACAACTGAGACTGTTTAGCTTTCATTCTGTAAAAACACACTTTCTGTTTTACAGCAGTGGGAACTAACAGTAGTTAAGCCAAGGTGAGTAAACCCTCAGTGAAGATAAGGAGCAAACAGTCTCTGAGCTGCTATCAAAAGCCCATTGTGGGTTAGGAGTGCAGATCCCCTCTTATCTCCTGCATCATTACCTGACTTCCCCTTTCTGCCTTGAAAATAACAAGCCCATCACATGTCTACAGAAGGAAGAAAGTTAGGGGTCTGGAAATCCACAATTACAGCTGTCTGTAAGTGACCTGGCTGAGGGAGAGGAGGTTTGGAAAGCCAGAGAAGCAGTTCTGGATAGGACACAACTACCCTGCAGCACAGGAACGTGAAGCTCCTTGTGATGCACATCCATGTCTTGTGTCTGCACAGGATGCTGTGCTCAGCCTGGAGTGCATAAACAGGCAGGGGAACTGCAGCTCCAGAGCATCTCATGTGGGTCAATCCTGCTCTCAGTGGGCTTCCTGTGGATCCTCAGGTACCCATTTGCTGCTCCCCAGGCTCCCTTTCACCTGGAGCTCCCTGAGAAAGGCTGTTCTTGGGGTCTGGGCAGGACTCAGGAGCACTTTGCACCTCTCTTTGCCCCCTCCATGTGCACACTGGTGAGTCAGGCCTGTTCAGGTCTGAATCACAGAATCACTGAGGATGGAAAAAGCCTTCAAGGTCATTCAACCCAACCTTCAACCAAATCCCACCATGCCCACTAAGCCACGTCATGAAAGTGCCACTTGATTTTTGAACACCTCCAGGGATGGGGACTCCACCACTGCCCTGGGCAGCTCCTTCCAATGCCTGACCACCCTTTCAATGGAGAAATTTTCCCAGTTTCCAACTTGAACCTCCCCAACACAACTTGAGGCTGTTTCCTCTTGTTCTGTCCTTTGTCCCCTGGGAGCAGAGCCTGACCCTCACCTGGCCTCAGCCTCCTGTCAGGGAATTGTAGAGGGCAATAAAGTCTCCCCTGAGCCTCCTTTTCTCCAGGCACAAGTTACACTTCAAAAACCATTTCAAACTGATTATTTGTAATCCCAACTTCTGCCCACCATGCTTTGCTGTATACAGCTGGCGTTTGACTTTTCCAAGGACTGAAAATTGTGCAGCAGCAGCTAAACCAGGCTGGGCTTGCAGCTTCTGGTCCTGCACAGACCTGAGTCACACATTAAACTGGCTGAGCTCTGCCCAGGTCGAGGCCGTTGCTCACAATTGCTGCCTCGGTCTCTTTGAGTCTGCAAGTGAGGTAGTGCTTTGTTGACTTTAATCTCAGTCATGTTTCCTTGTTATTCTTTGCGTTTTCAGAGGGTGACAGGGACTTGCAATTTTGTTTCTCCCTTCTCTCTGTTCTCCTTTGACTCAGTCAAGGAGGGACTTGTAGAATTATCTATTTTTCGCCGATGGAGATTGGTTTGCATGAAGGACCTTGAAGGTGAGGGGCGGGCAAGGAGAGACAGAGTTAATGCAAGTCAGGAGAGAGTGAGGATAAAAATAGATCTGAACTTGTCAGTTTGGTCATTGGTGGCTGGGTTAGTCATCTGGCAGGCTCTGCTCCTGCTGCTCCAAGGGATTATTTTACAGCACTGAGAATTGACATAATTTCTGTAGAGGAGAAGGAGCGGGACCGCCGTAATGAGCAGGATACTGTCATCAGCACTTCTTTTGCACAGCAGCTGTTCTCTGTTTGGCCGCTGAATGTGGTCATTGTTGACTTTCCTTGTATACCTGCCAGGTTGTTAGGTGACTCACAGCACCAAGGTTCATGCACTTGGCTCCCAAACACCTCCCTTTTTCCTTGGTGGTCCTTCAGGCATGGAGCACCCACTCATTTTGTCATTTTCCTGATTCATCTCAGCTGCCAGGAGCCTGTTGGAGTAAATGTGCTGTTGCCTCAGGACAGGGAAAAAGGAAAAGGGAAAAAGAAAAAGAAACTGCAGATTGAAGCTGGTGAGCCTAAAAGGTGTGCTCCTGCAATGGTGCTGACATCTCAGTTTTCCTGTTCCTCCTTGTCCTATCCTGGGTTTGTGATACTTAACACCTGTAGATGTTGCCCAAGGTTTCTGAACTTCCATGGGTTGTTTCAGGGTGGAAATGTTCCATTTTAAGGTTTTACACTTGTGCTGTAAGAGGACTGACACAAGGAGGGGATCTTGGGGCAACAGAGCGTATTCTGGTTTCTAAGGAAACAACTGGTTTAACTTCTCCAGAGTCCAGGGCAAGGAGATCAGGGGCTAAACCAAATCTGTATTCCCCAGGGGATTGTGCTTTCGGGAACCGCTCATTGTCCATGTTGCTGATTTTCACCCCCAGGTATCCCATCCTGTCCCTCAGGGCTTTGCTTCCATTCTGGTTTATGCTTTTCCCTTTCCACCCACCCCTGGCTCTTTTCCACCTTCCCCTGTGCTGCCCATTGGCCGAGGTTTATCCTGTGCTGGGACTTGTTTGGGCCTCCATTTATGCCCCTGGTCAGCTCCCAGCCTGTGCTGATCCTGTCCCCAGCTGCCAGGCAGAGGGATCTGTTCCAGCACCATCAGTGTCCTCTATCCAGCACCAACTTCCATGAATCCTGGGCTCTGTGTGAACCCTGCTTCTGATGGGCTTGGCCAAGGATTGCAGAAGTTGTCGGTGATGTAGAGGAAGGGAGTGAGGAAGGTTCTATGCATGGGCAGTCTGGCTGTGGAGCCTGTCTTCATTGAGGGAGAATGAGGAATGGCTTTGAGGATGACTGAGCACAGGGAAAAAGGGAATTAGCTGGGTTTATGGCCATTCACATGGTGTAATTTCTCCCAGGTGCACTCTAGGAGAAGAACTTTCATGTCTTCCTTGTTTTCCTTTTTTTGGGGGGGTGAATATTTTTCCTATTTAGTGATATGGGAGTTTCTTCTCTTTGGTTTCACTGTTTGTATTTAAGTTAAGGGGATATACCAGAAATTAAATTTCTCTGAAACCCATGTGGTCACACATTTTCAATCATGAGAATGTTGAATGTTCAGATCTTCAGTGTTTCCAGTCAGAGATGGAGGACTGGCACTCCAGGGGTCTTCTCCAGCTCACAGCTTGGGCAGGACCTTGATTTGGTTTAAATTGTTTATTGATCTGATGCCCTCAAGAGCCTCCTGTTTCTCATGAGCTTGAAGCTGCTTCTGTCTGTGAAGTGTTTTGACAAGTGTTTGTTTTTCTGTTCTCAGTGTCTCTCTGAACCTGGGAAATGGCAGTGATGGGAATTGCATGCCAAGGAGCTCCTGATCCAGCAGTCAAACACAAGAAGGAGCTCACGGCTGCCGAGGGGCTGAAGGAGACAGTGAGTGAAAAGCAGAGCAGTGTTTGCAAAGTCGAAGATTCAAAGAAGGTCATCTTTCACAGTCAGTGGAAAATCCTGAATGATGTAATCACCAAAGGAACAGCAAAAGAAGAAACAGAAGGAGGCTGTGCATCAATTTCTATTATTGCCCAAGCAGAATGTGAGTAGCAGGGCGGGCTGCGCTTCATTGAGAAAAAGGAATGTGTAAAGAGGGATGAGATTTCACTCCCTTGGCACTCCTGGAGAGCTGAGACCACATCTATTTGTAATCCCAAGCCGGGTGGAGCTGATGACACATCCCAGACTCTATTTAGGAAGCTCATGAAATCTCCTAATAATGTGGCAGCATTTATGAATAAAGCATAAATAACGGACCAGCACAAGGCCTGTGCACCTCAACCAGATCTGTCCTGTAGGTCACCTGTTGATGGCTGACTTCTGAAAGGTGTTTAAAACGGGATAAAGAGGAGGAAACCAAAGTGAAGCTGTCATCTGGGAAAGAGCTTGGGGATCAGGAGATAGCTGGGAAGCCTCCTGATTGTGGGGGAGGAAGAATGTGGTGTGGGTGGTGTGACATGACTGCTCAGCAATTGTCTGGATCACCCATTTAGCACAGTGGCAGAGCTGTTTGAGTCCAGTTGTTACTGGGACAGACTTTGCCAGGTTTGAGACACGTGATGGTCCTGTTTTCTCTCCCACAGGTGAAAACAGTCAGGAGTTCAGCCCCACTTTATCAGAGACATCCTTCATTGCCCACAGTAAACGTTACAGGTGAGAGTCCTCGTAACACAAACACCTCTCTTCGCTGTTGTGTCTGCTGACTTCTTGTTCCAAATCATCCTGGCTCTCTGAACTTAAAATATTTTTCCAACAGCACTCCTTGTTGGAATTAGCTCTTCAGTCTGAGGCCTGGGAAGTGTGTGACTTCCCCAAAATATTTTCCACTTTGGGAAAAATACAAGTTTAGGCACAAACACTTTCAATACCTTGCATTGTCTTATTGTCCATTTCTCCCAGGCACATTTTAGAAGAACTTTCATGTCTTCCCTTTTTTCCTTTTTTTGGGGGTGAATATTCTTTCTGTTGAGTTATATGAGGGTTCCTTCTTCTCTTTGGTTTCACTGTTTGCATTTAAATTAAGGGGCTATACCACGAATGAAACGCATGTGGTCACATAAAACATACAAGTTTTACTGCCCTTGTAGCCTTCTGCCTCTGCTTCTGGCTGGCCAAATTTGGGTTGAAATGACTGGGTTTTTGTAAGATTCATAGGGTTGAAGTAAAAGGATCCAAGGAAAAATGTTCAGTCGTTTTTATCTGAACTGTGCTGATGCTTTTGAAACTGTTACACCATCCTCTGAAAAATTGTGTGAAACCTGGGCTGCTGCTGGAAGGAGTCCTCAGAAAAGGGAACAGCTTCATTTCTGGGAAGGATAAACAAAAGAGGGTGAGAGAACCTTTGCTTAATGACAGCATCAGTAATAGAAACTGAACCCAGAGAAGCTGGAAGTGGTGAAAGGGACAGTGATGCTTGAGATGGACAAGTGGAGGCCTGGGAATTGTTTTTCTAGAGTCAACTGGGAGTGGGATTCTGGCTCCTTATGAAGAATATCTTCCATACTGGAGCTTTCGTAAGTCCTGGAGCTGTGTCAGGCAGCCCCAGCACCCTGAAAGGGGTGATGGGGTACAGAATTAGGTGCTGCCCATTTCCTGCTGGCTTTCAGACACCTTTGGTGGTTCAACACTGCCTAGTGGCTTTATAACGTTGTCCTCTGAACCATCTGAAGAAGTGCAAAGTGACCCATTTCTGAGGGATTTGATGTGAGTTCTGGAGTTTTCTGGGATGCACACCAGCTGTGTGTTCAGGATCAAGCCTGAGCCTGAATGCCATCAGCCAGGACTCTACTTATGGCATCTTTTAGCACTAAAACAGCAGGAAAAGATGAAGAGAGTAGTGCTGGCTGTGCCCTGCATCACTGATCAGGAAAGGCACAGGAATGTATCAGAGCTGCTCTGAATCAATGGAATAACTGCTTCATTTGAAGATCAAAAATCCTGCTTTCTCTTAGTCTTATTTTAAAAATTGAAGTACTTAGGATTGGTATTGAATCCTGAAATCACAGGATGGTTTGGGTTGAAAGGGACATTAGAGACCATCTTGTTCTGACAAAAAGCAGGCAAGTATCCCTCTTGAGAGTTCATCTCTTTGTGCAGACCCCAGCTGGAGTGTTGTGTGTATCTGTACATTCCTAGAAATCGTGCTCTAGTATTGAGCTTTACGTGCCCAGCACATTTTGGCTTTTTGAAGCTGTTTTATTCAAATGCACTTAGTCATTCCTTTTCTTTATGCGAAGCTCTTTTCCTTCCAAGTGGAGCAGGCGTTGATATTATGAACACTTTTTAAAATTTTAATAATTGTTTAAAATATACTGCATTTATACATCATCTCTGTGTTCACTAGAAATCAACCCCAAACTGTCTCAGAGTAGCCTGGAGACATTCAGTGCTTTTTTTTCTCTACTTTGCCATGTGCAAAAAGGAACCTACAGAAAGAGCTAGAGAGGGATTTGGACAAAGGAGCTGGAGTGCCAGGACAAGGGAGAATGACTTCCCACTGCCAGAGGGCAGGGTTAGGTGTGATATTGGGAAGGAATTCCTCCCTGGGAGGGTGCTGAGGCCCTGGCACAGGGTGCCCAGAGGAGCTGTGGCTGCCCCTGGATCCCTGGCGGGTCCCAAGGCCAGGCTGGACAGGGCGTGGAGCACCCTGGGATGGTGGAAAGTGTCCCTGCTCATGGCAGGGGTGGCAATGGATGGGCCCTTCCCACTCACCCAAACCATGCTGTGGCTGTATGTTCTAGTCTTGTTCTTGCAGAATTTGTAAACCCTGGAACACTTTAATATTTTGCTTCACCCACACCCCACCATTTCTTTTGTGCAATGCCAGATGTGCTGCTGTGCCTGGACCTTGAACTTACCCCTAACAGAAGGAAAGAAGTTGTGTTTTAGTTCTGTGTTCTTTGACTCCCAGGAGGCAGAGTTGCTAATTCTCTTTGTGGGGGTCAGAGGTGTCCCCTGAGCTGTGCTTCCCTGTCACACCTCTGAGCCCTCCTGTGTTCTGGTTTCCAGCAGCCGCTCAGACAGCCTCGATCAGATCCCCAACAATGTGGCCCACGCCACGGAGGGGAGGATGGCACCCACCTGGAGAGGGAGGCACCGGGGCAGGGCCAAGAAGAAAAGGCACAAGAAAAGATCCAAGCTGAAAGGACAGCCTGTGGCTGCTGGCAGGAGAAGTCCGAGAACTCCAGAACAGGAGAGCTGCACTCCAATTCCTGTCCAGGTGAGAATCCTTAGCCTTCCATTTGTACTGTCCTTGCAAACTCCTGACAGCTGTTGGGTGAATTTTGGGTGGCTGGACTGAGGTTCCTGCTCAGCTGTTTGGTTTTGTTTTCTAGGAGGATGAATCCCACCAAAGTACCCTTTACAGAAACAGTTTTTGGGTTCCTGAATTGAACAAGCACTTGGGCTATGATGCGCTGTCTTTTGAGAAGCCTGACAGAGTTCTATCCACAAGCAAACTCCATTCCCCGAGGAGCCAATACAAAACTGAACTGCACAAGCTGATCAGCCCCATTCAGTGCCTTAATCATGTTTGGAAACAGAGGGACACTGTTCCTCAGCCTGAGACTCTCCATCCTTTTCCCTACAACATCCTACCCCCCCATTTCCCCCATGTGGACAATCCTCTCCGTGCCATGAAGCTGAATGCTCTGGACACATACTTCCATGGTGACCTCAACTATCAAGACAGTCGCTTATCTGGCCTAAACCTAGAATATAATTTCACCAAATGCATCAACCAGTCTGTGCAAACCAGCTCAGACAAGCTTTCTGTGGAAGAATATTTGGTAGATGCCTTGAAGGGGAGCGTGAGTTTTGGAGAACCACAGAATTTAGCCAGCCTGGCCAAGACATGGAGAGGAGGCGGGCTGGAGCTGAAGGAACAATTCCATGAAGAGAGTGAAAATGAGGGCGTACTGCTCAACGAGGTGATCTGAGCCCACATCCCGGGGTGGTGGGAGCCAGAGTTTCTCCTGGGTTCTGGGAGAGGGATAATGTGCATCCATGTGCTTGCTTTTCTAACTGCAGTTTCTGAACAGTTCTGATCTGGTTGGAGCCACCAGATAACGATGCTGAGTTGTTTTCTGCAGGAATTAGAGCCCTGTCTGTCTCAGGCTGCTGGCTCCATGCTCAGTCCCCAGACATGCAGGCCTGACTTTGAGCAGTGGGTCTGTTCTTAGCCAGTCTTCAGCCATGCCCTCCTGATGCATAAAACAAGGCTCACCTGAAACAGAGGCCAGACAAAGTGAAGAGAATAAAAGCAGACAAATTTAATCCAGGCCTCCTGGTACACAGAGGGCAGACAAAGCCTCCTCCTGAGGCTGCACCCAAAATGGACCCCAAGTCATGAGATCTTCCCCTTTTGTCAGTTCTGTCTGATGAACACATCGGGCCCCAATTCTCCAATGACACCTTCAGGTGATGATGGCACCCACCCCAAGCTCCTCCCAATTCTCTGTTGTTTCCATATTTTGGGGCTCTGAGGCAGTGAAGTGTCCTTGGATTTCAGGATCAGAGAGGAATTGTTTTGTGAGAAGATGGGAGAGCAGCAGCTTTAGTGCTGTGCACTGGAGAAGTACAAGAATACAGATACATGAAAATTTGGAAACTAAAAATCCTGAGGCATCACTCTGTTTGCTGGGGAAGAGCCGAATCAGTTCAGGCAGGCTGCAGCATTTATTGGCTGTGGGTGAGCTGAGCAGTGACAGAAAGCAAGGCTGGGTGGATTGGAAGGTGCAGGAGGTCAGTGTGTGCCTCTGCTGGGACCAGCAGCTC
Source organism: Malurus cyaneus samueli (assembly GCA_009741485.1). Taxonomy (NCBI): domain Eukaryota; kingdom Metazoa; phylum Chordata; class Aves; order Passeriformes; family Maluridae; genus Malurus; species Malurus cyaneus. The sequence continues at coordinate 1,049,746 of CM019234.1, read as the reverse complement.
CTGCAGCATCCCTTGCCAAGGGCACAGAAATATATTTAAATCCTAGGGATTGATTCAGTTCTTCTGAATCCAGTTCTGTCTCAGCACCTTAAAGTCCTCCTGGAGGACTTCCCTGGGATCAGTGTGACCCTGTCACTGTTGTCTGTGGAGCTCAGAGTGTTCCTTACCTGCCTGAATGTGTTCACTCTGACACCTAAAGCACAGTCTCCATCTACTGACTGCAGAAAAGCTTTAACACAGCGTCTGCATTTAGTCATGGAAATGCTGGTTTGTTGTAGGATTTGGCTTCGTGGTGATGTCCTGCATGAGAAGGGACTAACACAAAGCTCCAAAGCCATCCCAATCCTACTGGCCTTTCTTTCCAAGTAATTTAGATCCAACAGAGCCCACAGAAACCAAGTAGGCTGATCCTGTCTCAAGCCTGTGACAGAAGTAATCTCATACAGGGATTTTTAGAGACGTGTTGTGGTGCCTGCCCTTGTGCCTCTGTCTGTGCAGCTCAACATCTCAGTGTCTCTTTCCTTACTTCATCTTTTTTGTTTGAATTTCAGAAGCTGAAGCCGGTGGATTACGAGTACCGAGAAGAGGTTCACTGGACCAAGTGCCATGGTTCATTGGGCATTGGTTCCTTCGGGGAGGTCTACAAGATAGAGGACAAGCAGACAGGATTCCAGTGTGCTGCCAAAAAGGTAATTCTGTGGGAGAGAAGGTGGCTTCTGCCACAAGAAGTCACACAGAGAGAAATCTTTCAACTCCTCTTTCGGATTTTATTGTACAGTCACAGTGAAGTGCTGCTGTTGTGTCCAAAGAAAAGCCTCAAGGTGATGGTAGGGGGAGAAGCAGATGGAGGACCTGGATGTGCACAGGGATCAAGCTCAGCAGCCAGAAATAAGTTCATTTGGCTTTAAAGGGTGCTGGAAAGGCATCCTGGGTGCTGAGACAGGCCAAGAGCAGAGATTTCTGAATGATTGTGAGTGACTGCGGGGGAGAAGCAGCCATGTGGGCTGTCTGTTATCTAACTATTCTTATCTCAAACCCTGTCTGGGATAAATGGTTACATGGCAGGTATTTATTTCCCTGTTGAAAAAGGAATGAAGTAGGAAAAACCCAAGGCTCTGAAAGTCAGCAAGCTCTGAAAACAGAGCTTTCATCTCCTCTGTGTCACCTGCAGTGCTGGCACATCGCAGTGAGGTGCTGCTGTTGCAGATGCAGCAGAGGATGTGTGATTTTCCAGAAGCTGGCACCATAATCCATTGTACTCCAGGATTTGCTGTTGTCACACGATGGAGGAAGTGCGTGGGGCATAACTTGGATTGGGGTATGGATTTGTAGGCTGCCACAGGGATGCAGACAGAGGGATAATGCAAGGAGATGAGGAAAATGTAAACGATTTGATTTGAACTTACACTTGAATAGTTTCATCACCTCTGTGAACTGATGTTTCTCACATTACTTCACTAGAAAACTTCAATGAGCGTGTGGGAAGTGTTGGGCTTGAGTACAAAAATATTATGTGCCAAAAAGAACTCTAACATGCATTTTTCAGTTTAAAATGTCCATTTTCCCTCATTTCCACTGGGCTCAGCTTGGTGTGCTCCCTATGGAAGGATATAAGTGGCAAGATAAGCCAGTATATGTGTTTATTTAACCATTTCAGCTGTCAGCTATAGAAACAAACATCTCTCAAGCATGTAGGAAATTAATTCCTCTTCTGCATCCTCCCAGTTCAGGTGTGAAATCTTGTGGTGACACAGCCAGCCTGTTTCCTGTCAGTATGTAGCTATTTAAATGTATTATCCATTTGGCAAATCCACAGTCTTGGGAGAAATAGCTGTTCCTCGTGGGGTGTATTTTCAGGAAGGAGGATGGTTGTGCTGAAAAGGGAAACATGAAAGTAGGAGAAGCTGAAGTTTTCCAAAATGTCATTTTCCCCCCTAATTACTGAAGGATAAATTATGCTTCTTTATATCAGAAATGCATCAAACTCTGAAAGCAGAGAGTTCTAACATGCAAATTGGACACTTCACTCTGATCTAATTTTCCAAAGTGCCTCCAATTCCTGCTGCCTGCCTGCATGAGGAGGGCACTACCTCACCTTCTTTCACCAGACTTGGTGCTGGAAGCACCTGCTCTCCAAATTCTTGAGATGAAAGAAAACTAGCTATTGCTGGATTGCTGACAGTGAAGAAACACGAGGCATCTTTTTCCCACCAGAATCTTCATGACTCATGTTTTCCTTCTGGACTTCAAGCAAATTCTTGGTTTATTTAGTTTGGCTGAACTTAGCCAATAAGGTTTTCCTTTAACCATTTGCAGGATGAACACCACCTAAAAAGGTGATTATGCAGATGGATTATGCAGCTTGTGGATGTGTTTTGTATTCCCTTCCTGCTTTGGGAGAGTTGAATTTTTGCCAAGTGTTGCAGCATGCCCAGTTTTTTTTCCCTGTCTGTCATAAAAGCAGAATGTTCAGTTGTCAGAATTGTCTTTTTACTGAGACAGAAATTACCTTGTTCCTGAAGAGTACCAGTCCTTAGCTGCAAGCTGGAGTTACTGCAAGCTGGCATCTTTTGTGATAAATCTTCACTTGGATATTTGAGGGTTTATCATCCCAAACGTTCCAAATTCCTACTGCACCCCCTGATTTCTGTTAAGGAAGGTCACAGAATCACTAAGTTTGGAAAAGACCTCCAAGACCTTTGAGCCAAATGAACCCATCCTTGTGCCCCTGCTGTCACAGAGCCATCAGGGAGGGGCAGTTCTGTCAGGATCCATCCCAGATTTTCTCAGTGCCTCCCTGTTTGTGTAGGTGCAAGTGGAACACTTCCGTGCGGAGGAGCTGACGACGTGCGCGGCCGTGACGAGCCCCAGCGTTGTCCCCTTGTACGGCGCCGTCAAGGAGGGTCCCTGGGTCACCATCTTCATGAAGCTGATGGAGGGTGAGCAGGGAAGCACCACTGTCACTGTCCAATGCACGCTGATCTCCTCTTCCTCCTGCCCCAGTTTGGATCTGTTCGTTCCTTGATGCATCCAGAATATTCCTGCTGTGAATTCCCGTGTGGGTTGGGGTGGCTGTGTGTAATCCCTGCAGTAAACCCTGTGTAATCCCTGCAGTGGGCTGGCTGTGGAGGAATAATTCCCAATCCTACCTCTCTCCAGTTTAAGGTGTCTCTTTTTCCCAGTAAAACACAGCTGGGGCTGGTTGGTGCTTGCTGTGGATTTGCAGGGCACCACGTGGAGACGATGCCTTGGAAAAGGGGACGCTCTCTGAGCAAACCTGGATGTTTCCATTGCCTGGTGCTCCTTTTCTGACCAGAACCATGGAAAACAGGCTGTGACAGAATGAGCTGGTGCTCAGTAGCACTAGAAATGCCTGTTCTGGTCACAGAGCAATTGCTTTTGCTCCAAAGCAGCCCTGACACTAAGCAAAAAAAACTCATGACCAAGGCCTGGTTTTGTAGGCAGCAAAAACTCTGGGAATAAACAAAAGGAACAGAGCCATGTGTGGAAGATAAGTGCTGTCAGACCTGGAAAATCTCATTTTTTCTTTGGAAACAACCAGCAATGCTGATGATGCTGGGGAGAATTTCAAGATAAGCTAACATGGACTCCCTGGATTCCTTTCTAGGTGGCTCATTAGGGCAGCTCATTAAACAGAGTGGCTGCCTGCCAGAAGACAGAGCCCTCAGCTACCTGGGCCAGGTGCTGGAGGGTCTGGAGTACCTTCATGCTCAAAACATTCTCCATGGAGATGTCAAAGGTAGGAAGTTGTTTGAAGTACCTTGTTCTTCCCTTTTTCTTAGCAGAAGCAAACCGCTTAGAGATTAAATTATGGGATTACTTACTAAAGTTACAGGATGTGCTTACTGGATTTTCAGATCAATTTCTTTGAAATTAGAATTTCCCATGGCTCTAGACTGCTGGGAATATAATTATATCACCTCTTGCTGTCACCTCGTGGGTCTGCCAGGCTGTTTGCCCAGCCCAGCCCCACCACTGGGCTCCGGGAATCTCCCGGGCAGGTAATTGGTAGTTTATAAGCAGAGATAATTACAGTTCTGTACTTGCTTGAGCCAGTGACACTCCCTAGGAGAAATAAACCCTTTGGCCTTCAAAAACTGCAGTTTTGTGTGCTTTTGACCATTTTTGCCATCTCCTAATTCAGAGGAGACTAACGGAGCCCTTCTCGTTGGCAGCGGAGAACGTGCTGCTGTCAGACGATGGGAGCAGGGCCCTGCTGTGTGACTTCGGCCACTCTGCTCATCTGCACCCAGACGGGCTGGGAAAGTGCTTGGTCACAGGTGAGGCTTCACTGCTGCTCTTCTCAAGAATTGCCTTTCTGACTCATTATTTCTTGTGAACATTTACATGCGGCTGATTTGCAAGCCAACTGCATTTTCCAGGCTGAGCGTTGCTCCGGGTGTCTCAGGTTTATTGGTATTACTGTGAGGCATCGCACTGACAGCCAAAATGACCCGAAATTTGGGAGGTGATGCTCCTTATCTCCCAGGCTACAAGGGTTTTTGTAAGATTATGTCAGCCTGCTGCACTCAGTGTTTTGTCCCTGCAAGAAACGGCATTGAAACTTTAAAATCCTACTCTGACTTGTCGTGTAATCTCACTTAATAGTGGGGAAGAGTCCTAGCCTTCACTAAAGCAGTTTTTGGGGTTTCTTTTGCAATTAAACTTAACATTGCTTGTTCATGCAGCTCTTGAAAGAGAAGAGTATGTTTTCTCTGTCAAGCTCATGTTTTGCCTCCCGGATTTGCTTGGAAGGGAAGTTTAATCCCTGTTCTGTGTATAAGGGACGGGTCTGAGAGGGAACAGCTTCTAAGAGAACCCAGTGATGCTTTTTGGGTTAAGATGGAGCCCTTCCACTACAGAGGAAAGCTGGGAGAGGTGGGATTGTTTAGCCTGGAGAAGGCTCAGAGGGGACCTTAGAGCTCTTTCCAGTGCCTGAAAGGGCTCCAGGAGAGCTGGAGATGGACTTGGGACAAGGGATGGAGGGACAGGACACAGGGAATGGCTCCCACTGCCAGAGGGCAGGGATGGATGGGATATTGGGANGATGGAGGGACAGGACACAGGGAATGGCTCCCACTGCCAGAGGGCAGGGATGGGTGGGAAATTGGGTAGGAATTCTTCCTTGTGAGAGTGGGGTGGCCCTGGCACAGGGTGCCCAGAGCAGCTGTGGCTGCCCCTGGATCCCTGGCAGTGCCCAAGGCCAGGCTGGACATTGGGGCTTGGAGCCACCTGGGACAGTGGGAGGTGTCCCTGCCATGGCAGGGGTGGCACTGGGTGAGCTTTAAGGTCCCTTCCCACCCAAACCATTCCATGATTCTGTGAAGATGATACATCTCTCACTTTGGCTGGAAAGACTGGGATTCTGCCTCCCACAGTGGCACTGGAGCAATCCCCTGGCCTGCCTGCAGTGAGTTCTCCCTTGGATGCTTTCAGGGAACTACGTGCCTGGCACAGAGACCCACATGGCCCCCGAGGTGGTGATGGGGAAGCGCTGTGACTCCAAGGTGGATGTGTGGAGCAGCTGCTGCATGATGCTGCACATGCTCAATGGCTGCCACCCCTGGACCCAGTACTACAACCACCCCCTGTGCCTAAAGGTGAGTGACCCAGGCTCTCTGCAGTGCCAGGCAGGTGAGATGCCAAGGCTTGTTATTCCTGGCCAAGGAGCATTCTCCTGGAGCTGGATGGCTGGGAGCCAGCTGGGCTCCTGACAGGATGGCAGCCTTGCTTTGAGAGCCCAGCCTTCCCTGTGCCTGCTCATCTGTACCCTGCTCATGACTTGGGTGTGACTTTGGAGCCATTCAGCTGTAGTAAAATTACTGTTCAGGTCTCATTTAATGCTCTCATTTCAGTTGGAAACACTCTGGGGGTGGGAAGAACCTTCCTGAAATCAAATGAAGCCTCTCTGGTCTAACTTCTTTCACTTCCTGTTTGTTACCCAGATCGCTAAAGAGCCGCCTCCTGTGAGGGAAATTCCACCTTCCTGCAACCCTCTCACTGCTGAGATTATTAAGCTGGGGCTGGAGAAGGAGCCTCTCCACAGGGCATCTGCATCACAACTCAAAACTAAGACCAGCGTGGCACTCGAGGAAGGTACAAACGTCCTGATCAGCTGATGGAGCTGAACCAGTATTCCCACCTGGTTCTATTCCTTTGGGAAGCAGCAGCCTGGTTTGTTGTTCAGTGTATCATTTTCACAGCACTGATGCATATTTTGGGTCAATTTGCCCAGAGCTGAGTGTTTGCCACCCAAATAAATGATTTGATTTCCTGTGTGCTGTCACGTGCTCTCCTTCCTGCTCTGCTGGAGGAGAGGAGCTCGCTGTGGGTTTGTTCAGGTGCTGTGCCTGGGCTCCTGTCAGCTGAAGCAGCAGGTTTGCAGCACAGCTGCAAGCAGAGGTTTGTTGCATCCTTAGCTGTAACTTGTACTTGTGGTCCAGTCTTGTCCCTGACACCATCCCTGATTTATTTCACCTTAATCCTGCTGAGTGGTTCTGTAATACAGAAAGAATTTTTGGAGGTGATGTTGTTTTATCTTTGGAAGAAGCCAGGCAAACACACTTCAAAAACTCTTACAGCAAAGGAGAACTTTTACCTATTTTGCTGCTTTATTTGATAATGTTTGTTTCTTTTACCTCTTTTATTGCTTATTTGATAATGTTTGTTTGCTTTTTGTTTTTTTGTAGTGGGAGGAGTGAGAAGCCCCTGGAAAGGTGAATACAGAGAGCCCAGACATTTCTCTCTGAACAAAGAAAGCGATGCACACACGTCCCTGTCCCCCACAGTGAGCCCAGTTTCTGAGACTTGTTCTGACCCAAAACTGTCAGTCAAAGTTTCCTGTGCCAGCCCAGTCCTACCACCTCCATCTCTGGAGCAAACAGAGGAGGTGGAGGGAACAACTGACTGGAATGAGGGCAAGGAGTTACCTGAGACCTGTGATCTGTCCCCTCTCTCCTCCACTCCTCTGCCCTTGAAGAGCTGCAGCCACGTGGAAAGAGCCACAACCATTTCAGAGCAAGAACTTCAGCAGCTGGAAATCGGTGAGCACCGGGCTGGGGGAGGAATTCAGCTCTTTCTGCTTGAGAGCAGGATAAAAATACAGCTGCTTTCCCTTGGCCTCCTGACAGTTATTTTTGGGTTTTCAGCTTGGATGTCATTTTGCTCATAGTTCCTTTCTCGTTACACAAATTGCTCAACCTTCCTTTAAATTACCAAAACTAATAGTTCTTAACCAATTAAACGTGCCACAAAGGTGGTGAACAGGATTTCCTTCCCCCTGAACAGGGGGGAGCCTCTTAGAAAACAGTTTGTTTCAGACTTTCTTATGTGCACTGTGTAAACAGTGTCAGGATTCCAGCTTCTTCTGGAATTTTAAGTTCAAATATATTTTTTTTAAATTCAGGGGTAAGCCAGGATAATAATAAAGGGATGGCAGATGTCAAGCAAAGCAGTGCAGTTAAAATCAGCCCCCTGCAGCTGTTTTGTTCTGGACATTGAAAAACCTACAGCCACCAGCCAAAGGATTTGATTACCAAAAGCAATCCAGAATTTGAAAACCAACAGTAAATTCAGTGTGGAAATCAGTGATTTGTCCAGTTTCTTTCCCCCAGTATATGGAACTACATTTATTTTTCTCCCATAATTTCAAGTCTTTTTAAGTGAATTGAAAGCTTGAAGTTAGGAAAAAAGTGGCTTGAATTATAGCTGCGTCAGGGGTCTGAGGAACAAGGAATTTTAGGGGTTGCTGAGGGGCAGCATCTTTCTCCAATGGCTTTGGGTCTCAGCAGCCTTGTAGGAGCTGGCTCTCTATAGGATATCTGGATATTATCAGATATATTTGCAGTGTAATATCCAACTGCTTGTAAGTACTTTTATCCAGATAAAGGAGTACAAGCATCCAGATACCTGTGAGAGCTGAGTACATTAATTTAATCATTTCCTGATAACATAGATGGATCTAGAGTGGCATCTCATAGGTGCCATAATGGGCAGGAACTGGGAAATTTTGGGTGAAGTTTTGCATGTTGCTGCACAACCCACCTCCTCTTGCCTCAGTTTCCCTGTGTCACAGTGGCTGTGGCCTCTGCTTGGCAGAGTTTTGCTGGCATTGATATCAATGCTCATTAAATAATGCTGAAGAAGCTTTGGGTGTTAATTGCAGAGCTGTGATTAGAGCAGGGAGGCATGGGAGGAAACACTGGAAATGTCTCTGTTCTCTCCCTTTTGCTGCAGAACTGTTCCTGAACAGCCTTTCCCAGCCATACTCTCTGGAGGAACAGGAGCAAATGCTTTCATGCCTCAGCATTGACAGCCCCTTCGTGTCTGATGCCAGTGAGAAGGTGAGTGGGGGTGAAAGCGGGGATGGGGGTGGCTGGGTGACCCCTTCTGGAAAACTGGAAGCTGTGCCCATCAGAAATCCACAATTTCTCACCTTTGCTGCTGCTTTTTGACACCCACTTTGCTGGGGAGCACCTTGGGAGGAAAGGTTTGCTCCTGCCCAGTGGGGTGCTGAGGGTTGTAGCTGTGCTTTGGTTCTCTGTCCAGCATGGATCACTTCCTCCAGAGGCTCTCCTGTGCTGTATCCTCACAGGAAGCTTCAGGTGTGTGGATGTGGAAAATTCTCAGCAGCCTCAATGCTGTCTGTGCAGGAGGAGTGAGCTGGGGAAGCTGTGATGGGAGTAGGAGCTGCACCAAGCAGCACTGCTGGGTCTCCTTCCTGGCCATGGCCACCAGTGGGAAATTTAGGGAAAGACTAGGAGAGCAGGACAGGAAAACAGAGACCCAAATCTTGGATATTCATTCCCAGCCTATGGATCAGTTCTCCATTATTTTAACCAATTGATGTTAATGAATACATTGATCAAGTTATTTAAATACCAATTTTAATTAAATTGGGTTACTCTGTCTCTGGTGTTCCTAAGGTAGGGAATGCCAATGAGGAAAACTGAGTAAGCCTTGTTGGACCAGGGAAGGACAAAAAAACCCTTCAATCACAGTTTTCAAAGACATTGAGTCCCAAATTGTGCTGCCTGGCATCTGCAGGAGTCGGTTCTGGTTGGGAGCAGCTCTGTATGCTATTTTTGTCTCTCTTCTCAGCCTTCCAGTGCTTTTTGAGGAGGACTGAGGGAGTTCTGCACAGCTCAGCTGTTGACACACACAGTGTGGGCTCTGGCTCTGCTTGGTTTTCCCCACTAATACCCCGTCATATATTTAATTTGATTTTTGGCTGGTACAGAGCACTGTGCTGATATCAGATTGACCTGCCATGACCAGGACAGCACAGACCCTTCGCAACAGTGCTGCAGCATAGGGCCTAGAGTTGGTTTTGTACAATTAATTGCTTTTCCTGGGTGTTTCTAATGTAAGCAACAAATATTTGACTGATGTTTAATTCTGCTGCCACTCAGTACAACAAACTCCTCTTTTTTCATTGTTTTCAGTTCATTGTAGGTTTAACTATTGAGAATATCAGATGGTGTCTGCACACTTTGCTCTGCTATTTATTCCCATTCCCAGATGGCACAGAAATGTTGACTAACTCAAGGCACAGCCTTAAATCCCTCTGGATTTCCACCTTTTTCCTCCTGACCCGATTTTAACACTCATCTCCTGCCAGCTCATTTTCTTCCCAAGCTTTACACAAACTTGTGCTTGCTCCTGCAGAACTCCATGAAAGCTTCCCAGAGCTTGAGGGACACCATGAGCTCTGGGATCCATTCCTGGAACAGCCAGGCAGATGGGCAGAGCTGCAGCTGGAACAACCTGCTGAGCCGCAGCCGGCACACGGACACCCCCAGCTGCTTCAACGGTGGGTCTGCATTTCCACAAATGGCCAGGAAGCATTTTCTCACTGTCTGGAGGGGTTGGATATGGAGTTTTTGAACTCCTCTTATCCTTCAGTTGCTGTGTCAGCACAGACCCCCCTAAAGATGAGTTGTGAGGAGGCCCAGTCTGTCCCAGTCTGGGTGGGTGGAAGGCACTGGGTCTGCACAGCAAAATCCAGGGGAGCTCCTGAACACACAGAGCCTGTGTGTGCCCTGCCTCATGGGCCTTCCATGTGCAAGGAATGTTTTATAACCACAAACAGCCACCCAGAAATTTTGAGGGCACATTGTGCAAATTAATACATCACTTCAGCTGCTTTCTTGCTAAATGCAGTTCTGCTCTGTGAGTCATTGCTGTCTGCAGCAAGCTCCATGCTCAGCAGAAGACCTACATAAATGAAATCCTTAATGACAAAAAGGAGTTTTTCCCTGTGTGAGTGCCTTGTCAAGTTGGATTTTGTGGACTCTGAGGTCCTTGTGGCTCAGCAGAAGTTAAAGAATCTCTTGTGCATTCCAGGAGTGAAAATCCAGATCCAGCTGCTAAGTGGAGAAAATTTGCACATCAGGGATTTCCACAGGACGAAGGTGGGAGACATTGCCACGGGGATAAGCAGCCAGGTGAGACACAAACTGGGAGTTCAGGGCACCATTTGAGCAGCCATTTCTTCCCTAATGCAGCCTCATAACCCCTGAATGCCATAGAGACCCAGGAACCATTCAGGGATCCTTAGGACACCTTTAGAAGCAGAACATCAAGTGCTGCTCTTGTGAGTGTGGTACCGAGGGTGCTTTCTGAATCACAGCATCATTAAGGCTGGACTAAACCTCCAAGATCAAATCCAACCTCTGACCAAATCCCACCATGCCCATTAAACCATATTTCCAAGGACCACATTTACTCATTTTTGGAATCTTTTTAGGGAGGGAGATTCCACCAGTGCCCTGGACAACCTGCTCCCATCCTTGTCCGCTTTTGCAGTGAAGAAATTTTCCCTAATATCCAGCCTGAACCTAAAATCAAACCTGAATTTTAAGCCAATACCAACTGTCAGGGTGACAATATGTTAGAAAGCACTTGTGCTGCAGCTTAAATTCTTCTGTTCAATTCCAATACTTCCCCTTTTCCCTAAAGAAGGACTGCATGGCTTTTTCATCATGAACAGTGGCATCATCTTAGGGAAATGAGCTGGGTTTGGCTGGGGTGCTTCCAGCTTGTTCCGTTGGAGATGTTGGCACACTCTTGTGAACTTCACTGTGGGCCCCCTTTGGCTGCTCCTGAAATAAACTCCAGAGTGTCTGTGGGACTGTGACTCATCTGAGTGTGAGATGTAATCGTCTCTAAGAGATAATGCACCAGTCCAGCAATTGCCCCAGTGGTGCTGGCTCTCTCTGGGCTTTGTTCTTGAGGACATCACAAAGCAAAATACCTGCAGAGGAGCTCATGTGCCCAAACATGGGCAGCTCAGGACCCCCCAGCCGTGGGCACTTTGGCAGCAGGGTGGGCACTGCGCAGTCCAGTTCTGAGGGATTTCCTAACGAGAGGAATTTGGGGTGCTGCTGCCAACCCCAGGAGCTGCTCCTGCTTCAGAAATGGCTGTGCTGGAGGGTTGGGATGTTCTGGGGGAGCCTGGAAGTGCCACTCAGCTCAGTGTGTGTTTGCTCCACAGATCCCAGTGCCCGCCTTCAGCCTGGTGACCAAGGAGGGGCAGCCGGTGCGCTATGACATGGAGGTGCCCGACTCTGGCATCGAGCTGCAGTGCACCCTGGCCCCCGACTGCAGCGTCAGCTGGGCCTGGCGTGTCAAGCACGGCCAGCTGGAGAACAGGCCCTGAGGCCCCGCCTGCTTTGGAGCTTTGCACCTTGTGGAAAGGAGGGATTGAAGAAGCTTCCGACCTCCCCCGCCGTGGAGCGCCAAGCAGCGGGATCGCAGCTCATTGCTCTCGCTTCTGTGGCTGTTCTGATCCGCTCCCGAGACATGTCCTGAGCTTTGACATTCCCCAGGACAGTGGGAATGGCTTGGTTTGGGTGTGAGTGTTAGAGCTTGAGGATGGTAGGTGGCAATTCCTTGTTTTTCCGAGGAATGTGGTGGTGCTTCTCAGGAGAGCGGGGGGATCGGGTGATTCCCTTGCTCTTGCTCCCAGGTGAGGTCGGCCGGTGCTGGGCTTGCCCAGAGGAGGAGCTTGGGTGCCCTCAGTGCAGCTGGGGTTGGTTGTGCTCAGAGGAGCTGGCTGACTTCCTTCCAGCTGGAGGAAAAACCATTTCTGTAGGTTCTGGGGAGCATCATCTCCACCTCAAGCCTTTTGCACAGGGAGAGTCGGTAGCAGTCACTGGCTGATTCTTGGTTTCACCTCCCACCCTTCCCCGCAGTCGCTTCCTTCTTGAATCAGACAAGAACTTGGTTCCCAGAAAGAGCTTTGCTTGCAGCTCCCACCTGCAGGTCTCGGAGCAGCTGCTGCTCTCTCTGGTGTCCCTGGCAGGCAGGGCAGGATCAGGGGATGGAATTCCTTGGTCGGAGTGTGGAGGGGTTGTTCCTCCGTCCTGTTCCCACCGCTGGCGTGGGATTTCAGGTGCACTGTCCCATCTTTGGAGGGGGGAGGGACAGCGGCTCCCTCAGCTCTGACAGAGCTGAATTATGCTGCAGAGTTTTTTATAAAAATCTCCCTCCCAGCTCCCAATCCAGCCCAGTGCCCCAGTTCTGTGAGCTCAGCCTGGCCTCATGAGGCTTCCCACTCCTCCCCTCACTTTAAACTGGGTTCACTGAGTGGGATGGGCAGCTGGGCCTGGAATGCCTTCAGCTTTGAATTATTTTTTTACTGATTTGTGAATGTTTGGAACACACTGAAACCTCATAGGCCAAGTTCAGGTGGGTGGGTGTTGTTCACCCTTCCCCATCCCAGAATGGATCCCGAGGGAGGTGTGAGCTCATTCAGGGCTGCTCCAAGGCCTGGCACACCTGGGGATCACAGTCCCTGCCTGTGCCTCTGCCTGTGGCTGTCCCAGAGCTCTGTCACTGCCTCTGAGCAGGGGCTCTGCCTCCAGCCTGGGCAGAGAAACAACTCCCAAAAGCCAAGATGGGCTCTGCCAAATCCATGCTGGGCTGGGAGACACAACAGGGCAGCAACGCTGGCAGTCTTCCCCAAAAAATAGCTGGGAAAAGTTAAACTCTGGGCCTCCCTTTTTGAGGAGCAGCCCTCCTTAAACAATGGATGCTTTTTCCCTTTGGTCTCCCAGAGCATGGGCTGGTTTTGCTCCACCAGACAGTGACATCCCCAGTCAGAAAACTCAAGTTGTGATGTAATAAAAAAAAAAGTGGAACTATTGAAGAAAAATGAAACCTGTCACCACTCCGGGTATAGTTTTTATAGCACTTTTTGTTCTAAAGCACTTAATACATTCTCCAAAATAGGCACCTAATTATATCTGCAATGCCACATTCAGAGTCTTTTTAGTAAATAATTAACACATTATGCACATGTCTTCCAGGAGGAAGAGGGGAACGGGATAGGTTGGCTCGATTTCTTTTTTCAGATGCCATAAACTACTCAGAGTTGAAGCTCTGGAGCAGGAAGGATCAAAGTGCCTCTTCCAGGGCTCCCAGGAGCTCCCAAGCACATCCTCAGTGCCTGCCTGGCTCCCTTCCTCAGCTTCCTGTGGGGGACAGGAGGAAAATGGTTTTTTCTGTGAGTCTGTGATGATGGGTCAATCCCAAAGCGCCCTGGGGTCCACCCCAAAGGCTGCACCTCGTGCCTCTGCTGCCTGGGGGATGCTCCAATGTCCAGGTGTCCGATCCCATGCCTTGCCATTGGGATCCAGCCCTGGAGCAGCAGGGAGGGAGCACTAGGGCCATCTGCAGGATTCCTGGGCTCTGCATCTGCAGCATTAACCTGAACTCAGGCTACCTGCACGGGGCAGGGACCCATCCTGGGTCTGGGATGGCCTCATGGGGTACGTGGAGGTGTCTGTGCTCCCCAGGTCTGTGGAAATGTCCATGTTCCCAGGTCCATTGAGATTCCATGTCCCCCAGGCCCATGGAGAGTCTATCTGTATTCCCCAGGTCTATGGAGATTCCGTGTTCTCCAGGCTCATGGAGATTCCATGTTCCCCAGGTCCGTGGAGATTCTGTGTTCCCTGGATCCATGGAGATTGTGTCCCCCAGTCCCATGGAGATTCTGTGTTCTCCAGTTCCCTCACAGCAGCATTAGCCAGGATCCATCCTCTTTGCTTTGCCCAAAGCCTTCAGTCCTGTTTTGCTGCCACCACAAGTGACCAAGTGAGGCTGCAGGTTCCCAGCCTGCCACCCTTGGCCGTGTCACAGCGCTCAGGGTGGGACGTGGTGTCACCATCCCTGCCTGGGGACAGCCCCACAAACCCCTGGTGCCTTCCTGCTCCCTGAGCTGGGATTCTCCTCCTGGGCCCATCTCCAGCCAGCCCGAGCTCTCCCTGCCTCCCTCCTGCTGCCAGGACAGTTCCCTCTTCCCTTGCCTTGTCACTTTGCTGTGACAGGCACAAACACCCCAGCTTCCAGATGAAGGCAATCCTGACAGCAGAGACTCGGGGAAGCTTCTCCTGATCCTTGTTCGGGTTTGGCTGTGACTGTCAGGTTTCATAACGAGTGTTTGGGACAGAACCCCGGCTCAGGGTGGGGAGGACAAGTAGGAGTGATAAACACAGATGGCTCTTGTCGTGCAGCTCCTTCCGGAAGGCTGGAAAAATCCCTGGTGCTGAGGAGAGATGGAAGCCAAGGATCTCTTTGGGATGATGGGGCAGTGGGGGAAGGTGCTGGAATGAGGAGCTTGTATGAAACGAATGACACTTTATAAAACTGTGATTTCTCGAAGTTAATGTGTTTGACCTGCATTTTCACAGGGAAAAAAAAATAAAGCTAAAGAAAAAAAGGATTCTTTTTGTTGTCGTTGCTGGTGGTTTGATGTGTTGTCCCAGAGAACAAGATGGTGATGCTGAATAAGACATTCTCCAGGAAGAAGAGCCTCATCTGATTAAACTGTGCTATGCTAATTGGGTAATATGTTAATTACCCTTGTGTTTGGGACATGAAGGGGGAGTCAGGGAGGGTGGTGGGGCACTGAGGCTCCCCAGGGAATGGTCCCAGTCCCGAGGAGGTCCAGGAGAGTTTGGACAACGCTGCCAGGGATGCACAGGGTGGGATTGTTGTGTCTGTGCAGGGATGGGGGTTGGACTGGATGATCCTTGCGGGGGTCCCAGCCCAGGACATTCTGTGATTCTCTGATTTCTGGGGCTGAAGGGGCAGCACAAACTCTGCTGGATCTAGGCCCGGGCTTTGCTGAATCTCCTTCCAAGCAGAGTCCCTTGTCCTCCCCCTGTCCCTTGGAGGGGATTTCCTGCCCTGGGAGCTGCTCAGCCTTGCCCTGGGAGGTGCAGGGGTGGGGCAGGCAGAGCTCTGGGGATCCCCTCACACGTCCCAGTGCTGCTGCAGGAGCTGTTTGGTCTGCAGGAGCTGAGCCTTCCTGAACCGAGCCCGGGGGCCTGGGGGGCTGTGGCCGGGCTGGTGAGTGGGGACAGTTATCTTGAAACACATGTTCTGTGCTGTCAGGCACCCACGTGTCTGTGCTGTGAACAGACCTCAGATCCGTGTCCTCAAAACAATGGTGGGTGGTTTGTTGCTAGAATCCCAGACTGGTTCGGGTTGGGAGGGACCCTAAAGATCATCTCGTTCCCGCCTCTCACCTCCCCCGACCCCAGTCCTTGAACACTTCCAGGGATCAGGCAGCCACAGCCACTCCCTCCATCTTTCCATCCTTCCCTTCATCTTCCCTTCCCTCCCTTCTTTCCTCCTTCCCTGTCTTCCTCCTTCCCTCCATCCTTCCCCTCCCTCCCTCTCTCCACGACAGCATCGCCCCTCCGTGCAAACCCCCCTTCTCCCAGACGAGTCCTTTATCCTCTGAGACATTTTATTACCAGTTCTGCTTTAGATTAAACAGGCCTTCAGTATATAAAAATAATGTATACAAATGAGCAGTTAATGGTTTACATTTCTGGCTTAAAGGCATTTATAAGTTACACATTCATTTCCCATCCCTCCCCGGACGCGGAGCCGGCGCTGAAGCGGCTTAAATACAGCAGGAAGCAGCGGCTGCTCTGGCTAAAGCTGAGATGAGCGAGAAGGGACAGGGGAAGGGACAGGACCGCGTCCTCGCATCGGGACCGTTTAATGAAGTAAATGCACCGAGCGGTTTAATTGCGGCACAGCGGGGTCGGGGTTACTCAGCGGGGCAGGGGAGGGAGCGACAATCGGGTCCGGGCGGCTCTCGGGCTTTTGCCTGGTGGCAGCAGGGACCCCGCAGCCTTTGGGACCCCGGCTGGGTCGGGGTTGGAGGCTGCCGGCATCTCCTGCATATCCCACCCCACAAAACCGGGAGACCCCCCGGTTCATTCCAGAGGCTCCAGCCCCGACAGGGCGGGTGGATGTTGGGGACGCAGGTGGGCGGAGGTGCCGCCACCTCGCAGAGACTCGTCCCTGCTGCCGATTGTCGCAGCTACGGAGCCTCCCCTGCGGCGAGAAAGAGCCCAGCGCTGCTCGCCACAGCCTTGGGGACACCCTGCACGGGGGCGTTCCAATCCCTGCTGCCGCAGCACAGAGGAATTAGAAGGAAGACTTATAAAATCCTGTAAAATAGCACCGCTGCCAGCCCCTGCGGCCGGGAGGTGCCCGGGGTGGGAGCTCTGCAGCAGCTCCTCGCTGGCTCTGCAGCGCAGGAGAACGCGGGGCTCGGGGGGCTCTGCGGGGCCGAGGGAAGCGGGGGAGATGTGCGGGGACCGCTGTGGCCCTGGCTGACACCCCCTCCCCTCCCGCAGCGGCGATCGAAGGCACCAGCAAGCTGAGGAGCGGGACACGCCGGGGCGCAGGGCTGGACCCTCGGCCGGCGAGCGAGGGAGCAGCGCCTGGTGAAGGATGGGGCAGCTCCTCTTTTCCTCCCAGGACAAGTCGGGCCCCTTTCCGTGCTCCCCGCTCCCTGCCCGTAGCCAGGAGGGCCCTCCAGCCCTGCCAGCCTGGGGAAGAGGAGCTCAGGGGTATGGCCAAGCAAGCGCCGGGGGTGCCGGTGCCGGACCCCAGGGAGGGAGGAGCTGGCGCGTTAAGCGGCTGGAGCAGCTCGGAGCGGGCACTGTCCCTCCACCCCGCCCGGCCCCGGACTCAGGACGGCCATCCCGCGGTCCCGTCTGCGGCGGGAGGACGGTCCTGCCCCGCTCCTGGAGCTGCACGGCCGGCGCCGGTCACAGAGCGATGTCCGGCGTGGCCTGCAGGCTCTGCCCCGCCGCCCGTTTCTTGGCGCTGCCGCGGGCTTGTCCCCACGGCGGTACGGGTTATTCCGCAGATCTGCACCGGGGGAAGCGCGGGGGCTGCGTGAGCGTCACTGCCCACCCGAGATGGCTGGGATCCCGTCACCCATCCCAGAAAAATGGAGTGGCTTGGGTTGGAAGGGATCTTCAAGCTCGTCCAGTGCCACCCCAGCCATGGCAGGTACACTTTCACTGTCCCCAGTGTTCCAACCCGTCCAACCTGACCTTGGGCACTGCCAGGGATCCAGGGGCAGCCACAGCTGCTCTGGGCACCTGTGCCAGGGCCTCACCACCCTCACAGGGAAGCATTTCTTCCTAACATTCACCCTAAATCTCTCCTCTGTCAGTTTAAAACCTTTCCCATTGTCCTGTCTCTGTCCCGGGGTCACCCCTCTGGGTGTGTGGACACCCCGGAGGAGCCAAGAGCCGCACGCAGCCACAGGAGGAGCAGAAGCTACGAGCAATCAGCCCGCGGGACCCCGACCCTCGGCTCTCGGAGCCCAAAACCCAGCTAGGGGCTGATCCAGGGAGTCCCCAGACTTGGGGTTCAGCGTGGGCCAAAGAGCGGCCGCGCACCGGGAGCAGCCCGGCGGGGAGGGGGGGAAGCCCGGCAGCCCCCGCCCACCTGCGCCGGCCCCGCCGCCCCACGTTACCTACAGAGGACTCTCCTCGTTGAAGCTCACGTCGCAGAAGAGCCCGGGACGAGCGTTTGCCCGTCCGGGCCGTGAAAGGGACAGTTTTGAGAGCTGAGCAGAGCGATCCAGAGACAGCGAGGAAGAGCAGGAGGAGGAGAGAGGAGGAAGAAGCAGAAGAGGAGGAAGGGCTATGAGACAGGGCAGGGAGCACTCGGCAGCTTTGCCAGGTGGGATGGGAAGGTCTTCCCTGTGGGTTTGGTCCCTGTGACCCTCGGTGACCCTCCATGTCCTGTGACAGCCCCTGCAGCCCCCAGCCCTGGGTCTGTGATGTGGGCACACACCTGAAATCATCTCTCACCTGAAATTATATCCTCGATGGCCCCATCTTTGCCTTCATAGATGAGCGGCTCCTTCACCATCTGCTCTTCTTCAGCTCAGCAATCATGTCCATCTGCTGCCTCCTGGCCTTCTGGACGGGCAGCTGGGGAGGGGACAGGGCGGGTGAGCGGCGTGGTCACACCCCAGAGGAGATGGGGCACCCTCACCTTCACCTCCCACCCAGCTCTCCCTCCCCAGGACCTGTTCAGGCCCTCCCCACCACTCAGGGCTGGGGTGGGACCCCAGGAGCACACGAATGGGGGCACCTTCACCTCGGGTGGCTGCTCACTGCCAGGAGAGATGGATTCTGCCTCTTTGGCTGCAGCCTCTTGTTTCTTCCACAGCTCGATGTCCTGCTCTGCTTTCTTGGGAGAGGGGCAGGAAAGGTGTGCTGAGCTGGGGGGTCCAGCACTGCAGGCCCCCTCCTTCATCCCCTCAGCTCACCCCAGCCCAGTTCTGACATCTCTGACCATCCCAGAGGTATTCCCAACATCTCTGACCATCCCAAAGGCATTCCCAACATCTCTGACCATCCCAGAGGCATTCCCAACATCTCTGACCATCCCAGAGCCATTCCCAACATCTCTGATCATCCCAGAGGCATTCCCAACATCTCTGACCATCCCAGAGGCATTCCCCAGACTCTCCCAGCCCCATGAGCCCCCAGCCTTGACTGTGGTTTCTGCTGATTGCTCCGAAGTGGGGTCAGACCCCTTCCCAAATTCCCTCCCAGCCCTCAGAAATTGAGCACCCCTCGCCCCTCCTACCTTGTAGGCTTTGATGAAGCGCATGAACATGGGGAAGAAGGTGGTGGGGGGACTGGTCTTGGGGTTCTCCCCGAAATACTCCACAGCTGACTCATAGGCCTCCTGTGGGCAGAGACACCCGGTCCGGGGGCTGTGGCTGGGCAGCAGCACCCATCGCCCACCACCTCCTGCCAGCCTCTCCCACTCCCCATCCAACCCCAAATCCCTCCTGGCTGTCCCATGGGAGCCACATCCCAACCAGGAGCCTGTCCCCTGGGGCAGAGGTGTGAGCAGAGTGTCCCCATGTAGGGGACTACGCCACGACCCCGCGCCACCCCAGCACCCACCTTGGCAGTTTTGCTGTCAGCCTGCAGCTTCTCCATCACCTCTGAATTGACCTTGAGGAAGTCCTTGAGCACGGGGCTGTCGTCCTGTCTCATGAACTCCCTGCGGGTCAGCTCCATGCCCTGCTGCAGGCTCCGCACGTCCTGCAGGACGCCATCCAGGGACACTGCGGGAGGCGAGGGGCGCGGGGTCAGGGTAGGGATGGAGTACCAGGGGCTGCCTCAACCCCCAGGGCCCACGGGCACTACCTGTGCCTGCCTTGTCCAGGAAGTGCAGCTCGGTGTGGAAGCCAGTGAGCTCTGGGTACTTCTCCATGATCACCCGCACCAGGTAATGCAGCAGCGTCTGCTTGCGGTCTGTGGACTTCATCTCCAGGAGCTGGGGCACGGCAGGGTCAGCTCTGACCCGCAGCCACCGCCCCTCACCCTGCTCAGGACAGGGTCAGCCACAGCTCCTCACCCTGCTTGGGGCTGTCTCGGGTGACCCTTTATCTCTGTGGCTGAGCCCATCCCTCCATCCCTATAGCAGGATCATCCCTCCATCTCCACAGCCAGACCTCCATTCCTCCATCTCCACAGCTGGATCTTTATCTCTCCACCCCTCCATCCCTGTGGCTGAATCTGCATCCCTCCATCCCCACAGCCAGATCTACATCCCTCTATCCCCATGGCTAATTCCCACCTTTCTCCATCCCCATGGCTGGATCTGCATCCCTCCATCCCTCCATCCCCACAGCCAGATCTACATCCCTCTATCCCCATGGCTGATTCCCATTTTCTCCATCCTCACAGCTGGGTCTGTATAGCTCTATCCCCACAGCTGGATGTTCATTCCCACCTCCCCATGTATGGCCTTCCTCCCTCTATCCCCACCTCAGCTGCTTCCCACCTTCCTTCTTTCCATCCTTCCCTCATCAATGTCCTTGAGCACATTCACCTCTCCATAGTTGGTCTCCATCCTTCCAGCCCCATTCCTGCGCATCTCCATTCCTTTACCTCCTCCCCTTTCTCTCCAACCCTACAGCCTCTTCATCCCTCCATCCCCACCACTGAACCTCGTGTCCCTCCACCCCCACAGCAGCTCCTTCCATCCCTACAGATGGTCCCTGTGTCACTCTGTGCCCAGGGCTGGTCCGTGGCAGTGTCCCCAAACACCCCTCACCAAGCACCCCATAACGAGCACCCCACGCTGACCCTACCGCGTCGAGGCTCTGCAGCCGGAAGCCGTAGGCAGCTCCACGCTTGCTGCTGTTCATGTAATTCCCAAAGGCCAGGACGATCTGCGGGGACACCACAGCTTGGGGACACAGGGCTGGGAGGGCACGGTGCCTACAGACACCTGCCAGCACCCTGCACGGGGCCACCCGACCCCAAAGTGCCACCCTGCACCCATCGGGACCACCCGACCCCAAAGTGCCACCCTGCACCCATCAGGGCCACCCGACCCCAAAGCGCTCACCTCGAGGATGTGGCGCAGTTTGCTGGAGGACTTGAGGGACATGGAGGCGGCGATGATGGCGTTGAGTTGCTGCGGGAGGGAAGGGAAGGAGGGAGGCAGAGAGGGAGGGAAGGGTGTGAGCACCGCCGGGAGCCGCCCCCGGCCCGCCCCACCCCGCCCGGCACACACCGGCGTGAGCAGCTGAGCCGTGTCACCGAAGCTGCCCAGGAAGATCATGACGTTCATGCGCTCGGCCAGCCGCGGGATCTTGCTGAAGCGGATCATGAACTGGTCCTCGTCCGAGAGCTCCTCCGGCGGCTGCTGCTCCCTCTCGAACTTCCCGATCAGCGTCCGCTCGTACTCGGTGGGCAGGAAGCGCAGCAGCAGCTCCAGGAAGTCGAGGCTCAGGGCTTGTTGGTCGTACCTGTGTGGCGTGGGGCACCCGTGGCACTGTCACCCCGTGCCGCAGGTCCCTCAGCCCCTCTGCCACCCCCGGCTGGTCCCATCATCCCTCCACCCCACAGCTGGTCCCCTCCATCTCGCCGTATCTGGTCCTCACATCCCTGCAGCTCTTCACTCCCACAGCTGGTTCCTGCACCACTCCATCTTTCTGTATCTTGACCGCACATCCCTCCATCTCTCTGCATGGATCCCTCCATCTCTCCGTGTTTGGTCCCCACATTCCTTCGTCTCCTATCTGGTTCCTGCATCCCTCCATCTCTCCACCTCAGATGCCTCCATCTCTCCATCTCTGATCCCTCCATCCCTCCATCTCTCCACCTCTCATCCCTCCATCCCTCCATCTCTGACCCCTCCACCCCTCCATCTCTCCACCCCTCATCCCTCCATCTCTCCATCTCTCCACCTCAGATCTCTCCATCTCTCCATATTTTGTCCCTACATCCCCAAACCCATCCCTGCACCCCATCACACCCCCTCCCATCCCAATCCCTCAGTCCAGCAGGGCTGTGCCCACCCTTATCCCGACCTCGCCCCACCCTCTCGCCCACACTCACGTCTCGATGGCCGTGCAGATGTCCTGGACGCTGCGGCCGCCCTTGCGCAGGGTGATGGCCAAGTTCTTGGCCCGGTTGGACTCCATGAGGGTCACCTTGCTGGGGGCCTTCGTCGTGGCCTTGGCCTTGAGGGCGCTGATGTCCAGGGCGGGGCCCTGTGCCTTGGTCTTGAACTGCTCCTCGAAGTCACTCATGTCCAGCTCCTGTGGGGACACAGGGCTGAGGGCACTGCGGGGAGGTGGCGGGGGACATCGGGATGGGGACAGGACCAGGGGATCGGGGTGAGGGCAGGAGCAGTGAGAGGATCAAGAGGAAACAAGGGGATGAGGATGGGACAAGGGAACAAATACAGGGACAATCAAGGGGACAGGAGGGGTTGAGGGGATCAGAGGATAGAGACGAGGAAGGAGAAAAGGACAGGATGTGAGGATGAGGATGGAGCAAAGGACAGGGTGAGAGGAGGAGGACGCCGGGTCCCGAGCTGTCCCTCTCCGTGGGGCTAAGGAGCTTTTCCAACCTCCAGCTCCTCCCGCAGCCCCGTGACACCCGGGGTGGGCATGAGGCACCCTCAGCATGGGCTGGGGCACTGAGCCAGCCCGGCCCCCGTGCCCATGTCCTCACCTGCAGCACCTTCTCATCATTGAGCTCGGTGAAGACGGTGCCATCGATCTGGCTCGGCTTCAACGCCACCCAGTTGAAGACGGGCATGCGGAACTTGGTCTGGATGGGCTTCTTCACCTTCACTGCGGGGTCACAGGGAGGGGGGGCACGTCACGGGGTGGAGGGGGCCCACATCCACGCGAGGATGTCCCCAGACCCGGCCCAGGGGATGTCCCCTCCATCCCTAGGCCACACTCACCTGAGCCATTGGCGGTGGTGGGGACACCGGGCCCGGCCGGGAGCTCTCCACCGAGGGTGGGGGTGGTGGAGGGGGGGCACGGGGCCCTCCGGTCCCCCCGGGAGCGGGGGAGGGGGTGGTGGCACTGGGCACCGGGGAGGGGGGAGCCGGAGGGGGGCGGCGCCTCCGGGCAGAGGGAGTGCAGGGGGTGGGGGGACGGGCGTGCGCCCTGGAGGGGGGGGGGGTGGGGTGGGGGTGGGGGCGGGGGGGCAGCAGGTGCTGTGGGGCGGTGGGGCTGGAGCCAGAGCCGGAGCATCTGCAAGGGAAAGAAGAGGTGGGTGAGGGGGTGACCGTGTCCCAAAACAGTGCCACCGCCACGCTCCTTCTGTCACCGCATCGTCCCGGCTCCCCGGGCACGTCCCCGCACTCCCGCCTCAGTTTCTGTGCCCAGACACTCGCTGCCACCCCTTCTCCGTGCCAGGTGTCCCCGCCGGGACGGGGTTATCCCCTCGCACCCGTACCTGTGCAGGTGGGTGTGGTGGCGGTGGTGGCGGTGGCCTCTCCAGCAACCACGGGGGCTGCGGGGGTTTCTATGACAACGGGGACAATTTCGATGGCGACGTCTCCGTCGGGCCCACGCAGGATCTGCACCAGCCCCTTCTCCTCGAGCTCCGCCAGCCGCCGCTCCAGCGCCAGCCGGTAGCACTCCTGCGGCTGCGGGGACGGCGGGCTGGGCGGCCGCGGCGGGCTCAGCTGCTCCTGCAGAGGGGACAACCCCGCCGGGTCACCGCTGTCCCCGAGCGCCCGCTCCCCGAGCCCCAGCCCTCCCCCGGCTCACCCGCAGCGCCTCCAGCTCCCGCCGCGCCTGGCTCAGCTGCTTCTCCAGCTCCGCTATCTTGGCCATGGAGTCGTTCTCCGCATCCTGCAGCTTCTCCGTCAACTGTGGGCGACGAGGCGCCGCCGCTCAGCCCCGTCCCCGTCCCTCCCTCGGGCTTTGCGTCAGCGGCTGTGCCCACGCACCCACGGCCCACCTGGCTGACGTGCTCCTGCAGCTCCTCCATGTGCTCCAGCACCGCCGTCTTGGTCTCCGAGTCCTCCAGCATGGCCCCCACGTCGAAGACGTTGTCCAGGTAGGCTTGGATCTGCACCTGCAGCTTGTCGCTCTCGGTGAGGCGCAGACTCTGCCGAGGCACGGCCGGCGGTGTCACCGTCAGCATTGGTGGCACCCCCGGCACCCCCCGCCCGCGGTGTCACCCACCTCCAGGTACTGGTCCAGCCCCAGGTGGGTGAACTCGTACTGCAGGAACACGCGGAAGTTCATGTTCTCCACCGAGTGCACCACGATGTTGATGAACTGCATGCAGGCCACCTGCAGGGACAGAGGGCTCAGCGCGGCCACCAGCGCGGCACAGGGGACACGGCCCCGGCGGCTGCAACCGGGGGTGGTGGCCTTGGGGACATGGTGCCCCTGGGGAGTGCATGATGGCTTATACAGCCCTGGGGACATGGCGGCTTGGGGACAAGCACAGTGGCCTTGGGGATGTGATGGCCTGGGGACAGTTCAGTGGTTTAAGGCTGGAGACACTTTGGTGGCCTTGGGGACATGATGGCCATGGGTACAGAGTGGTGGCTTAGAAGCCCTTGCAGACAGTACAACAGCCTGGCAGCCCTTGGGACATGTCACCCCCCGGAGAGCACGGTGGTTCAGCAGCCCTTGAGGACACGGTGGCCTGGGGACAGCATGGTGGCCTTGGGACCTGGTGGCCTGGGGACAGTTAGTGGCTTAGAAGCCCTTGGGACGATGATGCCATGGGCACAGTGAAGCCCTTGGGGACAGCACAACAGCCTGGCAGCCCCTGGGGACACGCCACCCACAGTGAGAGCATGGTGACTAATCAGCCCTTGAGGACATGGTGGCCTGGGGACAGTTCAGTGGCTCAGCATCCCTCAGGACATGATGCCATGGGACAGTGTGGTGGCTTAGAAGCCCTTGGGGACATAACAGTGCAGCAGCCTTGGTGACACAGTGCCCAGGGGACAGCAGGGCACCAGCCCCAGCAGCCGCTCGCTCACCATGAAGTCGATGTTGCTGTCCTCGTTCCGGAAATACTCCATCAGCTTCTCGAAGCGGTTCTTCTCCCCGCAGACCTGGGCAGGGAGCAGGGTGCTGAAGTGGGGACATGGCCAGGGGACACCCAGGCAGGTGGCAGGACATGATGACACCATCCCAACCCCTAGCCGTGCTGCCAGGCACCCAGCCCAGCTGGGACTGGGGACACGCTGGCATGGGGACACCAAGCCCTGGAACTGGAGCATCCCCAGGTGAGCCAGGGATTGGCATTTTCAGGATGGTGCAGGGCTCTGCCACACACAGGGAAACTGAGGCACAAATCCAGTCAGTGCACAGGTGTCTGTGTGGGAACCAGGTGTCCCTGCTGCAGACTGGGTGTCCCTGATGCGGACTCACCTCTTTGAAGTTGTCAAAGGCAGCCAGGATGATGTCGTGGCCACCTCGGACCAGGCAGACGGCGGCCAGCAGCTCCAGCACCAGAGCCTTGGTCCTGCAGAGATATGGAGTGTCAGGGTTTGGGGCCATGGTGTGGAA
>CM019234.1:964040-982551 GCA_009741485.1 Malurus cyaneus samueli | reverse complement strand
AGTCTGTCTCGTGTAAGAAAATAGGCTGAAGCAATACCCTGGAGGGATGATAGTAGTCTGTGTGGTCAACGTCTTGGGCTAGCATGCTGCTGTGTGAGTTCTAGCCGAGTATAAGCTGAACACATGCGGAGAACGTGTGGTAAATCGTCTGCTTAAGGAAATGGAGTCTTCTTAGGAGTATGGAGTGAAAGCATGTGAGGAACCGGAACATTGGGGGCACCTGGAAACACCCCGGAACGCCTCGGGTTAGATCAAGGGTTGCGCATGAGGAGATCAATGCGAGACTGGGAATGCAGTGGGCCAGACATTGCGGGAACGTTCAATAGTTGATCAGGGGGAGTCCTCGGCCGAAGGATCGTAAGCGAGGCTGACTCATAAATCAAGGAGAAACATATGGGGCCTGAGTTTCCTGGCTTTCTAAAGATAGAGTGCCTGGGGGTCGCCAAACATCGCAGTGCAATCGTTGAGTCCAGGATTAGGGTTGTGCTCGATCAAAGATGCACCAAACCCACAAAAAATGGACATCCCCTTAAAGTTTCATAAGTTGTGGAAAGCAGGGTCAGCCTTTGTGGGCACAAATGCTAAAACCGCAAGGCTGGGAGCAACCTCCAGAAGGAGTGGGCAGATGCGAGGGGCCTACGTGCATGTGACACTAAAAATAATTTCCCACAAAAATCAACAACATCCCAGGTATTACAAGTAAAATAACATGCATACAATGTTGTTGGGGGGTGTGAGGAAGCTAAAAAATACGAAGCTCGCATAAGACTCGTCGAAGAAAATAAATGAGTCTCCACAAGAGCATTCGCCTTCCAAATAAAATGCTGGGAATCCCCATCTGAGGATCCATTAGCTGGCACACACCACAAGGGCAAATCTCCTGGCACCAGCTCGACAATCAGCCTGTCCAGCTCCTCCGGGCAGCCTCGGGACCTTGGAGCTGTTCCTGCAGCCCTTGGAAGGTGAAACCAGTCCAGGATGGGACTGACGGTGCTCCCATGGCCAGGAAGTGCCCTGGGGAGCGGGATTGCCTCTGGATCCTGACAATGACCACAGTGGGACAAAGAGTGGCCAAAGTGGGACCTCAGAGAGCCTAAAAGCACCGTGGGGCAGTGACGGAGCGGCCGGAGCTGGGCTCGGAGATAAGCCCGACACCCGGAGGTGTGGGGGGTTATCAGCACCCCTCCCTGCTCCTGGCTCCTCCAAACCCCTCCGTGCTCCCCTCGAGCTCTGCTTTGGGCAGGAAGAGGCAGGGAAGGGGAGGAACAGGCAAAGAAGGGAAAGAACAGGCTGGGAAAAGCAGAGACAGGCTGGGAAAGGCAGGAACAGGCTGGGAAAGGCAGGAACAGGCTGGGAAAGGCAGGAACAGGCTGGGAAAGGAGGAACAGGCTGGGAAAAGCAGGGACAGGGAAAGCAGGAACAGGCAGGGAAAGACAGGAACAGGCTGGAAAGAACAGGTGGAAAGCAGGAACAGGCTGGGAAGGGCAGGACAAGCAGGGGATCCCTCTGAAAACACAAAATCCCAGGAAATGGATATGCTGGGAGTTACGCCCCACCTGCACTAGTTGGGGACTGATGTGGCCTCAAGCTGCTGATATCACAGCTCCCGACACAGAAATCCCTAAAAACTGGGTGTCCTCTGGTTTGTAGGGATGGGCTGGCACAGGGAGAGCATCCGACAGCTCAGGGGTGCCAGGAACCACCCCAGTGTTCCAGAAACATCCCGGAGCACGTGGCTCTGCCTTCCTGCTGTCCCCTGTGAAAATCCCAACAGAGAGGGGTGGGGACAGGGACAAACCCTCTGGAGGGGGCTGTGAGGACAGGGACAGTCCCCAGGGACTGTCACCAGCCCCCCCAAGCTCTGCACAAAGGGTTCTGTCCCCCTCACTACTGGTCATACTGGGACAGTCCAGTGGATTTATCCCTTGCTTTCCCACCCAAACCCCCAAGATTTGTCCCATTTTACACCTCCCCACCCCCTTTTCCACTCAGGAACAGCCAGGCCATATCCAACACCAACCCTCTGGCTGGAAAATGTTTGGCACGATTAACCCCCATTCATTAAAATCACATAATGGAAAGGCGAGTTTATGATTGGGGATTTACCAGCCCAGAAAAAAAAAAAAAAAGGTCTTTGGCATTTCATAGCATCAGAACTTGATTCAAAAAGCTTCAAGTGGCTGCTCAGTCTCATTCTCTGCACAGTTGTTCCCAAAAATCACACAGGGACAGGGCCTAGGCCCAGCTTGCCCCAGGATAGGCAGCCAACTCTGTATGGAAACTTTTTAGGTTTGTGTGGGGCTTTTTGGGAGTTATGGGGTATTTTTTTTTGTTGGTTTGTTTGCTTGTTTGAATTTGTGATACTTATTGCTTAGTTTTGCTTTTTTTTGTGTCCTGATCTCCAAAATACAGATTATTCCCTTAAATTCCTGCTGACTGAACCCCCTGTTGGTACACCACATACAAACCACCTAGGCAGCAAGATACACTAGTGGGTGGAAAATCCCTCGTGAAGATCCCTAGGACTCTGGATGCACTTTGCCCTTGGGACTGAGGATAATGAGCTGGTACATGGGGAGGACTGAGAAACTGGAATTTGCGATTTAGGGGGCACCGTCACTGTCTCGGAGTACACTGAGCTGTCACCATACTGAGCGGAAACCTGCCAATTGTGATCGGTGTCTGGCTACTTGTGATCTGTTAATGTGATCTGTTAATGGTGATCTGCTAATTGTGATCTGTTAATTGTGATCTGTCCCCTACGCCACCCGGGAATGGTTCTGGAGGAAGACAGAGGCATTAACGAGTTAAAATGCTGAAGAGAAAGCCAGGCCTAGAGCTGGGCAGCCCCTTCCCGAGCCAAACACCCTCATTTGGGGCTGGGGTACCCCCCGGCCACCCCACTCTGGAGCTCGGCACCCCCTTCCTGCGCCCAACACCCATCAATGGCGCCTGGGGGTCACCCCCTTCGACCCCTGGAGCTGCCCGCGCACATGCCGCCTGAGCAAGGCCTCGGGTTCCTGTGCCGCCCCGGCCGAGCGGCCCTCAGGGCCGGCTTTCAGCGTCGTCATCCCGCCAAAACCCTCCTCCCGCAGTCCCCCGGGCCCCTCCCGCCCCGCCGAGGGGCTCCGGAGGCTCCGAGCTCTGTTGCACTGTAAGATTTCGTGGTCGCAGTCGAGGCTAGGGAAGGCTTCGGCTGTCCCGCCCCGCGGCGGCACCGGGAGCAGGCCCGGCCGGTCCCTCCGCCCACCGCCGTGACACAGCGCCCGCCACGTGCGCCGCGGGGCATCCTGGGACGGCGAGTCCGCGACTGCCCCGGCACCACCGCCGTAACGCGCCAGCGGACTACAACCCCCATAATGCCACGCGGTGAACAGCCGCACCGCCTTTTCCTCTACGACGCGCGTTTCCATTGGCTCCGCCGAGCCGTCACGCAGCCGTACGGCGGCTCCTGATTGCGGGCGGGGCGGAGCGGAGCGGGGCGGCGGGCGAGCGGGCGGAGCGGGAGCGGCACCGCCGCCGCCATTTTGTATGTGAGGGGCCGGGCCGGGCTGAGTCCCGCCGCGGACTGGGGGGCCCCTCCGCGACCCCGGATAGGCAGCGCGGGGCGGCCCGGCCGGGGCTCCCGTCCGAGAGCGGAGCGCGGGGCCCCCGTCGCGTTGCGGGGGTGCGGGCCATCGCGCCACCGGCCGCTCCCGGGAGCGGCAGCTCAGCGCTGCCAGGCGCTCACGGAGCCGGGACGTGTCGGGGCTCCGCGGCCTCCCCGGGGTTGGAGCCAGTGGGGCGGGGAAGCCCGGCTCGGCCCTGCCCGGGGAACTCCGGCCGCACCTGCGCTGCTGGGCGGGGGCTGGGGCTGTTTTTCTATCAAAATTAGCGTTAAACTGTATTTGAACGATTCTCGACAGCCGCAGCCCGATCTCTTGCGGGGCTGGCTCTGCCTGACCCCCGTGAGGAGCAGAGAGGGGAGGAACAGCGCAGTTTTTATGGCAATTTGGGCTGGGAAGGGTGTAACTGCCAGCGTCCCGACCCTCAACTCCTTCTTACACCGCGTTTGGGCTGTGTGTGTGGGGGGGGTGGAAATAATCCCTGGCATTTAATCCTTTGTTTCACACATTTCAGCCAAAGCCCGCGGGGTTCCCGGAGGGATCCTGGCCGGATCCAGTGGATCTCAGCTAACATGGCCTCCCCGCCGGGGAGCTCCGAGACTCAAAAACAAAAGCGTTTGGCTGTTGCCAGGGCCCGGGGGAACTTCTCAGGCGGTAACAAACCCTGGCGACCCCGATCTCGGAGGGAGAGATGCCCCTCTTGGGGCTGGGGAAGCACCTGCGGTGTTGTTTTCCCCGTGCGAAGTCAAAACCCGGCTGTCTAAAAACTAAAAATGGCTTTTTTTTTTTTTTTTTTTTTTTTTTTTTTTGGAAGTGCTCAGCGCTGGGGAGGGTTTGAGCTGGCGCAGCCTCCCCACGACTCCTCGGTGGAACTCCCAGTTCCCAGCCCCGGTTTTCCCTCGGCAAAGGCCAATAACACCGGCTCATCCCCTGGTATTTGTGGGGCTGGGTTTAGGTTTAAAACAGGGAGATTTGGGAGGCTTCCGCTCTAAGTGCGGATTGTGCTGTCAGACGTGGGTCAGCCAGTTAAAACCAGATTATTTTACATTTAGGCACTCGGTGGGGTATTTTTTTTTTCAAATTACATGTGTTGTTATGACTCTGCTGACGATACTTTAGCAGGTCCTGAGTTCCAAAGCTTCATATGGAAAAGTGATGGCTGCCCCATCCCTGGAAATGTTCCAGGCCAGGTTGGGCAGGGCTTAGAGCAACCTGGGCCGGTGGAAGGTATCCCTGCCCACAGCAGAGGGGTGGAACTGGTCTTTAAGGTCCCTCCAACCCAATCCATTCTGTGATTCCGTGATATTTTTATATCCCAGCTGCATTTCCAGAGCTGGCAGGTTTATTGTGTGTGTCTTCATGCGCTTGTGACAGCTAAAAATGCAATTTCAAGCTGTTTTTGTCAAACTGATGAGGGCCACACTTGGCTTGAGCTGTGAGCTTTGCACCTGCCCGGGTGTTCTGGGGTTTATGGGTAACAGGAGGGGAGCATTTGGCTGGGATTGGGGACAGGGTGAAAAGGAGGGAGGTGGCTGATGGTGGCTGACATCAGCTGGGTTTGGGGACAGGGTTGGTGTCACCCAGGAGAAGGGCTGGGGGTGACACCAGCTGGGTTTGGGCTCAGGCCTGGAGTGCCACAGAAGAAGCACCAGGAGTGGCTCTGAGGGGCTGCTGGATCACAGGGCAGGATTTGGGGCTCACCTCACCCCGAGGCTGTGGCATTAGCAGGTAATTCCTTCTTGGATTTGCAGTGTTTCCAGGGAACTGCTCTGTCCCTGCATTGCTTCTGTCCAAGGGGAATGGCCATTCCCACAGGTGGCATGGGGCAGTCTCCATTTTTTGTGTTGGTGCTACAATTTCTGCCTCTCCCCAGGACAGAACTTCAGCTCTTTCCCCTGAAAACAAAACCCTTGGGAGGGGAGGAGCTGGGAAAGCCCTTTGCCCGAGGGTCTCCCAATGCTCTGCATTTCCAAGTGCCCCAAATCCAGTGCTGGTGTTGCCCTCCTACACCCATGGAGCTCTGGTGAGGGCATTCCTGCCTGGTCCAGTGCATCTCTGGGCATAGAATCCCAGAATGGTCTGGGTGGGAAGGTTCATCATTAAAGCTCATCTCTTTCCACCCCTTGCCATGAGCAGGGACACCTTCCACTATCCCAGGGTGCTCCAAGCTCTGCCTGGCCTTGGGCACGCCAGGGATCCAGGGGCAGCCACAGCTTCTCTGGGCACCGTGTCTGTGCCAGGGCTTCAGCACCACGGTGAGTTGGGTTGGCACTGGATGGTCTTTAAGGTCCCTTCCAACCCAAACCATTCCATGATTCCAATGTCTCTGTCCCATGCCAGGCTGATTCCTGCTGCTGCAGGCTCCATGCTCACTCAGTTCCTCTGTTCTGGAGCTGTGGAAGGCTCAGGATGGGGAACTCTGCCCCTGGCCAGGGAGAGGCACGGGTGAGCTCTGTGTCCATTACTGATCCACTTGGAGGTTTCAAAGGTCCCGGAATGTCACTGGTCTGTGTCTGCAGGAGCTTTGGGCACAGGAGCTGGAACGAGCCCTTGAGATTGGGATAACCTGGTTCCTAGGAAGACTCATTAAAACAGCACAGAATAAAGCAGAAGTTGGTGGGGTCAGAGCAGGCTGGAGAGTTGATCATTACGGTCCTTTTAGTAGGTTTGTTTTTTTAAATTCTATTTTTTAAAGCATTTGCAGAGAAAACATTTATTCCAGGGATTTGGACGTAAAAGGTGTGGGGGAAGTGGATGAGGGCAAACCCTGA
This sequence comes from Malurus cyaneus samueli, assembly GCA_009741485.1. Taxonomy (NCBI): domain Eukaryota; kingdom Metazoa; phylum Chordata; class Aves; order Passeriformes; family Maluridae; genus Malurus; species Malurus cyaneus. The sequence goes on along the minus strand of CM019234.1, from coordinate 976,175 downwards.
CTGAGTATATCCCGGTGGATCAAGGTTTTCCCAGGAACCAGGAGCTGCATTTCACAGAGCCGGGGCCATGAGGGACCCCCATCGGTGCCATCGGACACGCGTCCTGCCCCTGGGGAAAACGCCGGTGTGGGAATCGGAGAGGGAATCGCTGGGCAGGGAAATAATCGGCTGGGACGGAGGAGGACGCGGGGCTCGGGCCCCATCCCCAGCCCGCAGGATCCCGAATGATCAGCGGCCCCCCCACCCCGGCGCTGCGGTGATGTCATGGCACAGGGACAGAGCCGGTGGCTCCCGGGCTCTTGAGCAAGTGGCCCTGGCTCGTTTCCTTCCCTCGCCAGTGCCCCAGAGCGGGGGAGGGATGAAATCGGTGTGATCTCCCCTGCAGCGGTTCCCTCGGCTGCTTTACCCCCGATTTTACACCAGCCCACCTGCGCTGGGGACATGGCTGTCCCCTCCTCGCATCGCCCTGCACCCTCTGTTCCCTGATAAAGGCTGTTTTCCCCCCGTGGAGCGGAAGGGGTTTGGCCAGGCTGGGGTTAAACCTGGTGGGAGCTTCCCAGCCCCTCTGTGCTGCCGCTTTAACCCCCATCCTGGATCTCGTAGCACGCAACCTGTGCTGGCAGAGCTGGGACAGCCTTGTGACAGCCCCATCCCCTCCTCCCCTTCCCCTAAACCCTCTGCTTTTGTATAAAAGCCCCTTTCCCTCATTCCCGCGGGCAGCTGCCCAGGCCCATCCCAGCTCTTGCCTCACCAGGTGCATGTTTCACCAACTCCAGTTCCCATCTCGACAGCCTTCAGTCAGAGCAGCCTCAGCCTCTCCCCTAATGCACCCCTTCACTGACCTGTTTGTCCCCCTACAAAAGCCCCAGTGCTTTGAGCCTTCCCGCTTTTCCCTCCTCCCCCCTCTCAGGTGCAGCAGGAGGGAGGTTGAGCCATCGCCTTTCCCTGCTCCCTCGTCAGCCATTTCGGAGGCCAAGTGCTGACTACCAAAACTTTTCCTTGGGTTGCTCCAAAACTTTAAGGTTTTTCCTCTCACTTGTAGCTTGAAGTAGATTTTTTTTAAGGTAGTTTTTGTCCAGATTTCAGTAATGACCTGGATTCCTACAGACCTGCTGGGAAACAGAATCAAGTTTAAGTGAGCCTTAAGCAAACAGACTGACTTCAGGCTACTCCTACCTCAGTGAGGTACTCTCTGTGTCCATCACACACCATTTTACCTATTTTCCAGGTACTTTTAACTATTTCAGCTCATTAAGCAGAATTAAAGTTTATAATAAATGGGAGAAAATAGTAACAAAAAGGGTTAAGCAGGGAATTACAACTAAGTTTAATCAAACAATAGTTATAACACTATGAAAATAATCTAGGATGTATTCCTTAGTGGAATGCCATTCTGATTATTTTCTAGAAATCACACCAAAACCATTACAGTTACAAGTAATTAAATTTATTAGACCTCTATATTTTTATAGTCAGTTTTGGCCAATTACAGCTTTCCTGGGGATTTTTTTTTTTTTTTTTTTGGTTTAGACACAAAAAAAAAAAACCACCCATAAACAGATATCACCAATACATCAACCCCCCTCGCCCCGTCACAGCACCTAAAAAGGGGAGCCTCGCCCCCCCCCCCCAGCTGCAATTTAGCCCATAAAAAGGGTCCGCGGCGACTCTGTACAAGGACCGAATGTTTCACCCAGCACTGTAAAAACCCCCCCGCGCCCCCGTGCCCAGTGTCACTCCCCCGGCTTGCAGGGGCCCTTCTCCTGCCGGGGCAGCTCCTGCTCCCGCAGCAGCCGCAGGTTTTCTGCTCGCAGCCTGTCCACCTCCCGCTCCAGCGCTTGCACCCGCGCTGAGTCCGCCGCCTCCCCCCCGGCTTTTTTGCTCTCCATCCTGAGCCGGTTGTTCTCCTCCTCCATGCGCGAGAGACACTTCTCCAGCTCCAGGTACTCCTTCACCAGCTCCTGCTTGCTCATGTTCTGCAGGCTCTCCACATGGTACCGCTCGTACGTCTCCGAGAAGTCCCTCTGCAGAAACTCGCTGCCGTCCCCCCCCATCCCGTCGCTGCCCCCGTCCTCGTCCGCCGCGTCGTCCAGGAAATCCTCCTCACTCGTGTCGTCCGACTTGGCGGCCGCTCGCCGCGGGTACAGCCCGGTTTTAAGGTCGGGCTCCTCCTGGTCGTGGTCCTCCATGAGGAACTGCGTGGTGTTGTAGGGAGCCACCGGCTGCCCCTTGGCGAACATCTCCGCCCGCAGCCGGGAGGCGCGGAGGCTCTGCCGCTCGTCGAACTGCTGCTTCTCCTCCCAGCTCAGCTTCGAGTACGGCTTCCAGCGCCGCTTCTTCTTCGACGGCCGCCGTCGGTGCTTCTTCTTCACCGGCCACTCCTCGGTGCGCCCCACGGCCCGGTACCGCGGGCCCAGGCCGGGACGCCCCGCTCCGCCCGCCGGCGGCCGCCCCTCGGCGCCGCCCGCCGCCGCCTCCGCCCCGGGGGCGGCAGCCGCCCGCATCCCGTCCTCCGCCGGCGCCTCTCCGCGCTCGGGCTGCGGTTCGGGCTGTGGCTCGGGCTCAGACTGCGGCTCCGGCTCCGACTGCGGCTCCGGCCGCACCTCGGGTTCGGAGCGAGGGTCCGGTTCGCACTGGGGCTCCGGCCCCGGTTCAGCCGGTGCCGCGTCGGCCATAGCGCTGCGCTCGGCTACGCTCGCTCAGGGAACGGGCGCTACCGGCGCCGCATGGGGACGGCCCCCGCTCAGGCCGCCCGGGCCATGGCCTGGGGGGGGGGGGGGGGGGGGTTAACGCCGCGGGCCGCCCCCCGCGCGCACCGCACGCGCTGCCGCCGCTCCCGCCGCGACCCCGCCCACACCCCAACCCGCGCCGCCGCCGCCCGCTCCCGACTGCGCTCCTCGGCGCCGCCGCGCCTTTATAGCCGCGCGCGCCCCGCCCCGCCCGCGCGGCGCCCTGTGCGCCCGCCCCGCCGCGCGTCGGGTCCCGCCCCGCCGCGCGCCCCGCGCCGCCGCCACGGCCCCGCACGCCGGGCGGTGCGCCTCGCGGCCAATCGGCGGGCGCGGGGGCGGGCCCGCTCGCCGGGACACGCCCCCTGGCCGTTGCAGGGGCTGGCCGCCATTGGCCGCGACGGACGTCACTCGCGCGCGGCGGACCACCAATCGCGAGGCGGCGAGGGCGGAACGGGCCGTACCACGCGGCGGGGAGTCCTCGAGCGCGCGGCCGCGCGCGCCCCGCGACCTTCAGGCCCGGGCCGAGGGCACGCGCGCGCCCCCCCCTCCCCCCCCGCTGCGGGCCGTGGGACGGCCCGAAAGAGTCCCTGAGCGGCGGAGCGCCGCCGGCGGCGCTGCGGCCCCGGGACCGGGGGTTGGGCCGGCCGGACCGGGCCAGGCCAGGAGGGGATGCCGGCGGGGGCTCGGGGATTCGCGGGGCCGGGGGGAAAGGGGCGGGTGGAAGGATGCGGGCCCTGCGATGGGTGCGGCGGTGCTGCACTTGGCGGAGGGAGATGTAAACAAACCTGACCGGAAAGAAGTCCCTTCTTAAAGGCGCCGCGTCCATTTTGGCAGGGGCGGTGCGGAGCTGCGCTCCCAAAGCCTGGGGGGTTGCGGTGTGGGGAAAAAGGGGGATGGGGAGGTCCCAGGCCTTGTGCCGGTCCAGTACTGATCCTGGCCCCGTTCCTGGACCTGCCACCCCACCCACGGTGGCCAGTCCCCCTCGGGCCCCTCGGTGGGGGGGGGGCTGGGCTGGGGAGCCATGGCGGGGTGCCCCACGGCCTTGGGGGGTTGAGGGGTCCCCGCTGAGGCACACACACCATGGGGACACACGGAGACGGAGCGGGGTGGGGGGCGGGCCTTGGGGCGCTACGGGGATCCGTGTCAGGGAACAGGACAGGGTCCCTGTTGGACCCGAGGCCCCACGGCCGGGCGGGGCACAGCCCGCGGAACGGGGGGTATCTGTGTCACCGCTGTGTCACCAGCCGGGGGGAACCTGCTCTGCCCAGCCCCCACACCGGCAGAGCCCCCCCGGCCCGAGGGGAGCGGCACCGGGGACCCCCGGGGTGGCACTGCCAGGTCCCGGGCCCGGGGGTCCCGAGGGTCCCCAGGCGCTCCCTCCCCTCTCCAATGTCCCTGCGGGTGCCCTCCCGCCGTCACCTGAGCAGGGCGGGGGCGGCACCGGCACGGGCCCGGTGGCACAGGGGGACACCGCCGCTCCCCTCGGGTGGGGATGGGACCCGGCGGGCGCAGGTTGGGGTCAGGGGACAGGACAAGGCCAGGCAGCCGCCACCGTGCCCCTCTGACCACGGGGGGTGACCGAGCGGGGACAGTGGCCGGGCCCGAGTCCCCTCCCCTCGCAGGGCACAGGCAGCGGGGCTGGACCGAAAAGGCAACTTTAATTGAGGCAGGTTCGGATGATGTGCCAGCACCCCGCGGCCCCGCTGGCCGGGGACGGGCCCGTGGCTGCTCCCGGTCCGTCTGTGCGTGGGCGGCGGGGTGACCGCCCGGGCTCCGGTGCGGGGCGATGCCACCCCCGCTCCCGGCGCCGCTGCCGGCCCTGAGTGTCGGTGCGGGGCCCGCAGAGCCCCGTGGCTGTGAGGCGATGCCCGCGTGGGTCCGTGGCGCTTCCCCGGCGCCTGCGAAGCGGGGTGGGGAAGGAGGGGTGGCGGTGGCGGCGGGGACGCGGTGGTCACCTCTTCCTGCCCTGCCAGCGACGCAGCAGCCACTGGGTGACGAAGGGCCAGGTGGCCAAGAAGAGCAGCGTGCGCGGGGACACGGTCAGGCGCCACCGGGACATCGCCTGGCGAGGGGACAGAGAGAGGCGGCGTGGGGAAGGGGACAAAAATGTCACTGCTGCCACCAAACACCCCCCAGGCCACCACTGAAAGGGGCCACTGCCACTGGGGGTGGCCTGATCATGTTTCTCCTCCTCTGGAGATTCTGCATCAACACCGCCAGGCCTGGGGACGTGTCCCCACGGATTGTCACCTGCTCCCCAGCTGAGGGTCCCTTCTCTGACCTCCCCCTGCTGTGTCCCCAGGCCCCGTGAGGCAGGGGGACAGCAGGGACACCCCACAGCGCTGCCTCCACTCTCAACTCACCTGTGGAGCAAGTGCCGGGCCGGGGTCTGTCCCAGCCGTATCCCCCTGCAAGACAGGAGAGGGTTTGGGGTGCAGGTGGGGCTGGCACCCCCTTTCTCCAGCCCCTTTGTCCCTGTGAGAGGGAGGGAATGGCCCAGAGCGAGTTCGTGCAAGGCTCCTGTGAGGGATCCCAATGGTGCAGCTGGGCCAGGACCCCAGGGCAGTGGGAATGGGGGGAGTAGTGGGAATGATGGGACAGGAATGAGGGGGAATGGGAATGAAGGGGAATGGGAATAAAGGGGAATGGGAATAAAGGGGCAGCAGGGATGAAGGGGAGCAGTGGGAATGAAGGGGAAATGGCAATGTGGAGGAATGGGAATGAGGGGGGCAGCAGGAATGACGGGAATGGGGGGAATGAAGGGGGAATAGGAATGAGGGGGGCAGTGGGAATGAGGAGGGCAGGGGGAATGAGGAATAGGATTGAGGAGCAGCAGCTCCCTGCCTGCACCACGGGCCGGATCAGGGCAGTGCCAGCCTCGGCCCTGGCAGGATGTGTCACCAACCGTGGGGGTCCCCGGTCCCGCGGGTCCTCCAGGTCCCTCACTGTTCCCAACCCCACAGCTGGGCCAGCCCTGTGCCAGGGTCCGAGCCGAGCCCCGCTGTCCCCGCCAGGCCGGTGCCGTGTCCCAGCCCTGCCCCCAGCCCTGGCCTGGCCGTACCTGGGCAGCGCTGAGCGTCTCCAGCCGGCCCAGCCGCTCCCGCACTCGCCGCAGCTCCTCCTGCAGCGCCCGCACCGTGCTGGCCACGTGCGCCTCCAGCTCGCCCGCCAGCCCCGGGGCCAGCTCGGGGGTGCTGCCGGGGTCACCCCCGGCCAGCCGGACATCTGCGGGCACACGGATGGCACACGGCTGGCAGGGCAGGCTGAGCACCGCCCGAGGGTCCCTGTGCCGTCACCCAGCAGCGAGCAGTGGCTCCTACGGGGTGTCTGCTGTGGGCTGCCCACGCCACAGCGGCTCCCAGCCCAGCCCCACAGCCCCACCAGCACCCAGCTGTCCCCAGGGCCACGGGCCACTGGCAGTGGGTGGCCAGCCCACCAACGGGGTGGGTGCAGTGGTGCATGGGGGTCACCTTGGGACACCTGCTGAAGGTCACCCAGGGCCAGGGCAGCTCCTCCCGGCCCTCCCCCGGGCCCAGTGAAAGCCCCAAACCAGCCTGGCAAACACCTGGCTAATCCAGGACACAGGGATTCGCTGCCAGCCCCGTGCCAGCCCCTGGGGACAGCCCAGCCCGGCCTCATCGGGCCTCGGTACAAGTTCACTGCCAAGGTCAAGCGGCCCAGAAGGGAACAGGGACAGGGGAAAGGGTGACACAGGTGGGCTGTGCCCAGGTGAGGCAATGGCACCAATCCCACGAGTGAGGGTGGCAATGCCACCCTAGGGCAGCCCAATATGTCTGGGGACAGCACAGAGGGTGGCAGGAGGCTCCTTGTCCCCCCTCCCTGCAATGGCACAGCTGGAGGCCTGGTGCTCCCCAGACACCAGCATCAAGGTGGGTGGCACTGGGTGAGTGGCACTGCTGTAACTGGGTGTCCCCAAGGTCTCCAGGGCACAGGGCCCAGTGTCACCCGCTGCCCTCCTGGGCAGAGCTCAGCCCTGGCACCGCCCACATCCGAAGGCACCGGTGATGTGGCTGGAGCAGGGCCAGGAGCTGGGCACAGGGACCCAGGGACCTGCATTCCCAGCCTGGAAGGGCCCACGGGGCATCCTCCAAATTCGGGCAAATCAGCACCACTGCAAGGAGTGGGTAAAGGAGGGGCTGTGTCCTGAGGGGTACAGCCACTGAACTGCCTGGGGACCAAGGGACACAGGGACAGGACACTTGTCACTTCCTTCAGCTACCATGACCCAGCCCTGGGTGCTGGAGCCAGACCCGATCCCTGGGTGCTGGAGCCAGCCCCGACCCCCCCAGCCCCCAGCCCAGCCCGGGGCAGGTGTGGGAGCAGCAGGAAGGGGCGCAGGGATGAGCTCTGCACCCACCTTTGTCGGAGCCCAGGGCTGTGAGCTCGGTGCTGCTGCTCCCCTCGGCTTTTCTGCCTTCGCCCTGCTCGCCCTGCCCAGCACTGCGGGGCACCGGGGGCTCAGGCCCGGCCTGGAGCCCGTTTGGGGTGAGCTCCCGCGCCTGCCCAGCCTGTGAGACGGGAGAGAAGGGCCCTGAGACCCCCACTCCCCTCCCTGGTGACGTGGAGGGTGATGCCAGGGCAGCAGTGGAGTCCTTCTCTGCCTTGTGGTGGCATTTTTGGGGCTGAGTGCAGCTGAATGCCACCAGCCAGCAGCTGGCCTGGGAGCTGACAGAGCTCCAGAACTGAGGGCAGTGAGGTGTCCAGGCTTGAGATGGCAAAAGAGGTGGGGGAGGGTTCCTCCCTCCTCCCCCGGGCTCCAGCAGGCCTCACCATGGCACCTCAAGTGCCAAACACGGCCGGTGGCAGCAGAAGCAGTGACAGAACAGTGCAGGTGGTTGGTGGTAGCCATGTGGGGCTTGCCCAGTGCCCCAGCAGAGCCCCAGCACAGGAATGGGGGATTCCTCAGCATCCCCCTGTGACAGGGACGGGCTCCAGCAGTGACACGAAGCCCAGCAGGCGCAGGAGGGTGTCCCTGTGGGTTCTGGGAGGCTCCCAGGCTGGCAGTGCTGTGCAGAGATGTCCAAGGCAGGGCAGGGCTGGCAGAGCCTCCAGTGCTGCCCCCGGTACCTTCTCGGGCTCCATCTGCTCCAGGGTGTCACAGAACGCGTCCCCCTCGGAGTCACTCGTCACCTGGCTCCCCTCGGGCACCTCGGGGGCAGGAGCCAGCCCAGCTCCTGGAAAGGAAGCACAGGGGGCTGAGCCCTGGGCAGGGCAGGGCTGGAACGAGGGATCTGTGTGCCCACGGTGAGGCAGGAGGAGAGGGAAACTGAGGCACTGAGGGGGAGGGAGGCAGCTCCCAGGTCGTGGCCATGAATCCAAGGACTGAATTCCCCCTTCTCCCACCCACGGTGTCCCGTTGGCCCACGGTCCCTGTGGCAGGGCAGGGACACTGCCCAGCTCCCGGGCACTGCCAGCCCTGGATGGCACAGCCGGGACAGCAGCACTCGCTCCCTGACCATATTTGCTGCTGGGGGAAGGCAGCGGGAGGAGGAACCTCCCTGCAGCACCCTGCCCACCCCAGGGCACGGCCAGGGGCCCCTCGAGGGGGCACAGGGAGGCACAGGGACTGCATGAGGGACTGTGACGGAAAAACCCAGGCTGAGGTGTCACTGGGGAGGGCTAGGGCTTGGCACCGGGAATGCCAGTGCCAGGGAAGCAGCAAACTTGGCTCGAGCTGAGGGAGAACATCCTCACACGGAGCATGGACCTGCCAGGGTGATGTTTACCCAGTCCTCCCCTTGTCCCTGCAGGTCAGCAGAGTCAGGCCTGGACACCAGTGAGGCTGAGCCAAACCCACATGCCCAGGGTTACCCCAGCGAGGGTCACCCCCAAGAGCAGCCCTGTGAGGTGGGCACAGCCTGAAGCACAGGCAGGGCTGGAGCAGAAGTGCCTGAAGCCAGTGGTTCCGTGGGTGGATGGAGATTGAGCCCACTGCCTGCTCCGTGGGGTCTCTGCCAGGTGCTGGCCACACCAGGGACACCAGCCTGGGAGCAGGGACACCAGCCTGGCATCAGGGACACTGACATGGCACCAGGGACACCAACATGGCACCAGGGACACCAGCCTAACACCAGGGACACCGATCTGGCACCAGGAACACCCACCTGGCACCAGGGACATTGACATGGCACCAGGGACACCAGCCTGGCACCACGGGCACTGACATGGCACCAGGGACACTGACATGGCACCAGGGACACTGACATGGCACCAGGGACACCCACCTGGCACGTGCTGCCCGTCCTGCTGCTCCCCGGGCACGGTGTCGTTGGGGCTCTCCCGAGCTGGGCTCCCCGGGGCTCCCTGGCTGGGGCCATGGGGCTGCTCCTGACTCTCTGCAGGGAGGGAAGAGGCACAGTGGGGTCATTCTGTGGGGTCAGAGCTGGGCTGTCCTTGCCGTGCTGGCTCCCCGGGGGTTGGGGACACACGGATGTCAGGCACCAGCAGCCTCTGGAGGTGCCAGCAGCTGGCAGGGAGAGCGAGGAGCCAGCTCTGTTTGCTGAGAGCTCACGAATCATTCTGAACTTGTGAGGGTTTACCCCTGCAGACCACCTCACTCACCCAAGGGTGGCTGGGCTGTCCCTGTCCCCATCCCCTGGGGCAGCAGGCAGAGGGATCAGCGCTGGGTAAACAGTGACAGTCCTGTGCCCTGGCAGTGCCCACGGCCACAGCACACCCACGGTAACAAACAGCCCTGTGCAAGAAGCGTTGGCTGGAAAAGCCTCGTGTGGGCAGCAGCACCCAAGGGCCTGGGGCACCCTGAGAAGGTCTGATGGGGCCCAGCCCTCCCTGCTGCCCCACGGAGCCCACGGGGTTAATCCCAGCCATATTTCCCGTGTCCCCGGGACTTTGCTCCCTGCTCCTGGGCAGGCAGGTGTGTGGTAACGCTGCCCTGCTGCTCCTGCTGTCCCCAACCTGCCTTGGGCATCACAGGGGACCCCAGAGCCCAGGAAGGGGGACAAGGGCAGCCCCCCTGCACAGAGGGCAGTGCCAGGGCTGTCCCCTCCAGGTCCCTCACTGTTCCCAAATCCTCCTCAGGGTGTGCTGTGGCCCACACAGGGGATGGGTGCAGGCAGGGTCCTGTCACCTCACACAGCACCAGGACACACCTGGCTCCACCCAGCCACGTTCACACAACTCTGCTGAAAGCAGACATCTGCTGGGACCTGGACCCATCCATGATTTGGGCTCCAAATGCCACTTTATAACGTGTCATCTTTGCAAATAAACAAACCCAACGCTGCCCAGACTCGCAGCTCTGTGCCCCAAAAGCCACCTGCCAGGAGACACCAGCCATGCTCCACGCTCTGAAATCCCTTTCTGCTCCGGTTACGGGCAACCAAAGCTGCGATTGCAGCGTCTGAAGGCAACTTTGGGAACCTTTAGCACAAATGACTCAACAGCTCCAGGAGCTCCGGGCTGTGCACCTCAATCCCAGCCACCTTGGGCTCGCTGGTCCCACAGGCGCCGCCAGGTTTAGATTTAAGTGACAGTGTCATCTGTGAGTGACACTCCCAAACGGATAATGACCAGTTTAGACACAGCTTCTACGTTCCAGAGAAAAACTAAATCTGACTTTTAAAGGGATCCAGCGTCAAAACAGAGACCTGGGTACCACAGGAAGGACTGGCCGCCCTGAGGCCACGTCTTACAGATGTTTTTGGCATCCCTAGTGAAGCAGAGGGTGACAGGCACAGGACAGATGCCTGGGGAGTGAGTCTGCTTGCCAGGGCTCTCCCAAAAGTCTGACAGCTCCCACACCCGCTGTGAATATGCCCTGGAAGCTCCCGTGCTGCTGAGCTGACAGCGCCTTTCTGACCCTCCCCTCACTCCCCCGGTGCTCCTCACCAGCCAGGCACACCCAGCCCAGTCCCGCACTGGGGGTGGGACAGGTCCCCAGCCCCTCCCAGCACGGAACGCCGGCCAGAGGCACAGAAAGGGCTGGGAAGGATTCTCCTCTCGCACTGACCCATCCAAATAATCTCATTTGTCAGCCCTGCTCCTCCACATCCGCTCCATGCAGAAACCAGCCGGCCCATCCAGATGTTTACAGCAGCTGACCCCGAGTCCCGCCCGGGGCTGGGCCAGAGCCAAGGGCAGGCACAGCCTCCCCGGGAGCTGACCCCTGGCCCACTGCGTACAGGGACTGCAGCCAAGGGCCGCTTGGAAGCCAAATCTCCAATTCTGGCCTCAAAGTTTTGCAGAGAGAAGGCCCAGAATGAGGTGTCACAAAAAGGGACACCCGTGTCACATGAAGGGACACGGCTCTGCACAAACAGCCCCGGGCCGATGGAAGGCGGGCGCTGATTGGACGCGGGGCGGAGGGGCCGATGGAAGGCGGGCGCTGATTGGACGCGGGGCGGTGGGGCCGATGGAAGGCGGGCGCTGATAGGACGGCGGCGCGGAGGGGCCGATGGAAGGCGGGGCCTGATTGGACGCGGCGCGAGGGCCGATGGAAGCGGGCGCTGATTGGGCGCGGCGCGGAGAGGCTGATGGAAGGCGGGCGCTGATTGGCCCCGCGCTGTCCCCGCACGCTGAGGGACCCGCGCCGGGCCGGTGGCGGGTTCGCGGCCGGAGCAGGGCCGGTCGGTCCCGCCATGGAGGAGCCGAGCTGCGGGGCGCAGTTCCGCGCCGCCGTGCAGGTGATCCAGGGGCTGCCGCGGAGCGGTGAGTAGGGGCCGGGACTGGGGTCGGACAGGCGCGGCGCCGGCGGCCCCGCTGAGCCGTGTCCCGCAGGTGCGTACCGGCCCTCCTACGAGGAGATGCTGCGCTTCTACAGCTACTACAAGCAGGCGACGGCGGGCTGCTGCCAGGGCCCGCGGCCCGGCTTCTGGGACCCCATCGGCCGCTACAAGTGGTAAGAGCGGGGGGTCCGGGCAGGGACCGGGTCCGGTTCCCCCGCAGCCCCGCTGACGGCCGCCGGCCCCGCAGGGACGCCTGGCACAGCCTGGGCGGGATGTCCAAGGAGGAGGCGATGGCAGCGTACGTGGCCGAGATGAAGAAGGTGGCCCAGAAGGTAACGGGGCGGGCGGCGGGGCCGGGCCGGGCGCTGCGCGGTGCCCGTGTCCAGCCGCGGCTCTCCGCAGGTCATTGACACCGTGCCCATGGACGAGAGCACGGAGGAGATGTTCCGCTACTTCGAGCCGCTCTACGAGGTGATCCACGACATGCCCCGGCCCCCCGAGTCCTTCTTCAAGAGGAAAGGGGGTGAGTGGGGGCTGCTGTGCCCCGGCTGTGCCCGGCACATCCCTGCCCTCGGCGCTGCCCTCCTGGCACAGCCACTGTCCCCTGGCACAGCCACCGCCTCCGGCTCCTGCCCGTCCCCAGGGCTCGTCCTGCTGCTGCTCCCCGAGGGAGGATCCACCACATGGCCCAGCTGTGCCGA
>CM019234.1:943068-958536 GCA_009741485.1 Malurus cyaneus samueli | reverse complement strand
TTGCTCCAGCCCGTCCGCCTGTCCTGGACATGCAGGGATCCAGGGCAGCCACAGCTGCTCTGGGTGACCGTGCCAGGTCCCAGAGCATCCCCTGCTCCTGCCTGCCTCGTCCTGCTGGGCTTGGAGCACCCTGGGACAGTAGGAGGTGTCCCTGCCATGGCTGGGGTGGCTTTAAGGTTCTTTCCCACCCAAACCATCCTGGGATTCTGGGACAATAATCCAGGATACTGGGGCCACACATGGGGACACTGGGGCCATGCACTGTGACACCAGGACTATGCACCAGGCAGGGGACAATGCACTGGGGCCACATCCCAAGGGTCCCAGGGGAATGGCCCAGGGGACTGGGACAATGCACTGGGAAATTTGTATAATGCACTGGGACAACACACTGGGGAATTGGGATCCTGCACTGGGACAATGCACTGGGGGACAGGGATGTGGCACTGGAGATCTGGAATATGGCACTGGGACAGTGCCATCGGGGCACTGGGCAGGAGCAGGGTCCCACTGCATGGGGAGGGGACAGCTGGGTCAGGCAGAGCCATTGTTAATTATTACCCAACTTTATCCACAGTTACTTTTATCCACTGTTAATTATTACCCAATTTAATTAATTATGATAGCAAGGAAGGGACAGAATTTGGGGTTCTCGAGCCCCCGAGGTGAAGATCCTTTCCCTTCTGCTCCAAGGGCTTTCTGTGAAGGCAGGGAGCTGTGGGGACATGGGGACAGGGGTGAGATGGGGGAACAAGGTGCCCCAGGGATGTGGGAGGTTTTGGGGTGCCCTGGGGACCGGATGGATGCTGGGATTGGGATGCAGAGCAGCTTTCAGCATCCCTGAGCCAGCTTCATCATTGTCTGAGATTTTCCAACCTCAACCCCACCTCCAAATCCCAAATCCAAGTGGGGCAACACTCCCCCAACTCCTCTAAATCTCATCCACGTCTGCTGGGGAAAACATTTAAACCCCCGGCCATTTCCAAGCTCTGACTCAGGATTCCTGCCCGGAACAGCCACAGGGCCTCTCTGGCTCCGGCTCCCGGCCGAGCCAGCCCCGAATCCCGAGCGCTGATTCACGGCACACGTGCTGTGCTATAAGCGGCCGGGAATGCGAGCCGCTGTTTTCCACGGGATCCCTTCCAACCCTCTGTCGGGCGGGAGAAAATAGCAACGCCTCGGGAGAGAGGGGGGGAACCGCGCCGGGGTTGGTTCGTGCTGCGGATTTTGCAGCCCGAGGTGTTTATCCTGCTCATTCCGCCGGGCCGGGGCATCTGTTGCTGAATTCCTGGGAATGCGGTTTCAACGGGAGGAAGACAACTTGGAGCAGAGCCCGGTTGTGCAAGTTGCAAGTGCATTTTTGAGGTGACTGCAGTGTCCCCCTGTCCCCAAAACATTCAGGAAAAGCTTGAACCCCCCCCACACGACTCAGGGACTGCACAGATGTGCCCCCAGCTGTCCAGATGTTGCAGGCATTGCTCAGGTCCTGAACTACAGCACTGAGACACTGTCCCAGGCTGCCCAGATGTCTCCCTGCGTGTACAGATGTCGCTCTGGGATAACCAGAGATTGTCCCAGGGATGCCCATTTGGTGCTCTGGATGCCCAGATGTTGCTCAGGATACACAGATGTCACCCAGGGCACCCAGAGGTTGGCATGGATGCCCCAGTTTTGCTTCAGTATATTCCAGTATTCCCAAATGCTGCCCTAAGTGCCCAAATGTCACCTCAGGGTACTCAGGTGTCACTCAAGGTGCCCAGATGTTGCTCAGGTGTCACCCCAGGGTACTCAGGTGTCACTCAAGGTGCCCAGATGTTGCTCAGACAGCAGTCAGCAAAATCTAGAGAAGCCATGACACACACACATGTTGGAATACAAACAAAAGCAATTATAAAAGTATGATGCTCATGGAAAAACATTGACATACAAAGTAACAGAAAGAGTCTGGTTTCCCTCTCAGCCTGTCTCCCTTGTGCTTTCCCAGGGAAGTTTTTTATCACTTTTGTGATTTGCAGTATAAGAAAAAAGAAAGAAACTCATAATAGCAGTTGAATTCTTTGTTGTCCTTCATTCCAAGCCACCCTCCTGTCCTTTACCTGCCTTTCTGGGGATTTGTCAGGCACTTACTGAAAACTGTTATTTAAGTGCACTGTTAGTGCACTCCTTTGGTTTTCTTTTTAAACTCCCTGTAGTTTCAAGACCATATGTTCTTTGACATTCTTTTTAATTAGTGACAGATGGAGGAAAGAATTTTAGATCCTAGACTGAATTTCTTGCTGTTGTGATCGCACATTTTATCGCATCACACAAAAAACACAAGACTTTTCACACCTATAGTCTTTCCGACAAGCATATACTTTGATTCTTTACTTGAGCAGTGATATGGAGCTCGCACACTCACCGTTTCGCTACACTCCACGAGTAGCCACACTTGATCGTTACAATTGTTCTGCACACAGCGGAGGTCAACAACGGACACACATGAAGCCACAGACACAACACACAACACAAGAAGAACACTATATCCACACTACACTGATGAACCCACACAGCAACGGAACGCTATCATCTTACTTGACTATAGGGTATATCCTATCTTCAGTGATAGCTGATGATCCTGTAGGTCTAGTCTGCTTCTCATTCTGATTGGTGTTGTCAGGATTTCTGAAAGAAAAGTCTGGTGTTCAACTAAATGAATTACAAAACAGTTATAAAGAGTTTGATACTTGATTTTAAAAGCAGCAAGCACTATTCCAACGAGAGAACACAATTGAAACAGAGGAAAAACCACAGCACCACCACCAAGGTACACCACAGACACACGGACACAACGCACAAAGGAAAACACAGTACGACCAAAAACGCACAAGAAATCGGTAACACAGGACACCGGACACACGGAGCCAGTCCAACCGGAATAATATAATGAATAACTCATACCGAAGATCATCATCTAAGACACACGCTACGAGCCCGTTTTGCCTTTACACGCACGACAACGACACACACACCTACTATCCATCTGCACACTTAAATGTCTTGCATACAACTGCACGAAACACACTTGGAGCACATTCATGTATCTCTATGCGTGAACACATGCACTCTACGCACACGGACACACGCCACGCACGGACACACGGGGCAGCAGCTCCAGGCGCTCGGCCCCGTGTCCGAAGCTGTCCGGCACAGGGCCAGACCCGGCCGTTCCCACTCCGGACCGGGCCGGCCGCTCCCAGGGACACACCTTGACCTTGCCGGGCACCCGCTGCCCTGTCCAGCCCGGTGAACCCCGAGTGCCAACGGTGCCATGGGCAGCACCTTTGGCTGGGGAAACTGAGGCAGGGTGTTGGGGAGGGTCCCGGGGAGTGGGACCTGAGCCTTGGGGACAATGAATACCCTGAGCAAGGGGGCTCCTGTCACCGGTGAGGTGGCCAAATCCTGACCCCACTGTCCCCCAATGGCTGGGGCTGTCCCCAGCTACTCTGGGTGACCTTGGGGACCCCTCCCAGCCAGGGCGACCCTTCTGTCCATGGGACCCATCTCTGCCATGGGGATCTGTTCCTGCCACAAGGGTCCCCACCCACTTCGGGGACCCTCCCAGCCGCGAGATCCCTCCCGGCCCCCTCTGGCACAGTCCTGCCGGAGTTTCTGCCCGAACTCACCCATTTTCTTCAGGGCTCTCCCGGGCCGGCGGGATCCACCGGCACCGTCCGACGGGGCGCGGAGCTGCTCGGCGGCGGGACGCGCCTTCCTGCCGCAGATCATGACGCGAGACCCCCGGTACCGCCGGTGCTGCCGGTGTCAGCGGGACTCCGGTGCTCCCGGTGCTCCCGGTACCCCGGCGCTCCCGGCGCCCCGGGCAGTTGTGTTGCTGCCGGCACTGCCGGTGCCCCCGGCCGGTGTAACCGCGCTGGGCGGTGGCGAGGTCGGGGTGGGGCTGGGGCTGGGCGGCGCGCCGTGACCGGGGCCGGGCGCGGGGAGGGAGCGGGAGGAGCACACGCAGCCGGGCGCTGGTACCGTTTGTGCCGCCCGGGGCGAGCGGCGGCTGCCGGCGGTCCCGGGCTGCCCGGGATGGGACCGCACCGGGGCCGGGCTGCGCGGGGCTCCGTCAGCACCGGGAGCGGGCCGGGGTCCCGGTGTTCGCTCTGTCCGAAGGGGTGGGACAGCCGGGGACAGTCGGGACAGCGGGGACACCTCGGGACAGATCGGGACAGATCGGGACACACCGGGACACACCGGGAGTCCCCGCTGCCCACCACAGATCTGCCTGCACCGGGGACCGACCCAAGGGTCACCCCAGGGAACCCCACCCTGCCCGGGGGCCGCGGCTGCCGGTGCCACCCCGGTAGAGCCGGTGGGGACCCAGGGCACCCCCTCTGCCGTCACACCCAGTCCTGCCCTGCCGGCTCTGTCCCCAGCTCATGGCACCGGGCTGAGGGGCCCAGGCGGGTGCTGGCAGCTCCAGGTGACTGTCCCCACTGGTGGCACACCCAGCATAAGCCAGTCCCAGAGCCCCAGGTGTGTGTGTGTGTGTGTGTGTGTTCAGCCACTCGCAGATCCCAGAACCATTTAGGGTGGAAAATACCCCCAGGATCATCGAAACCAACCTGTGCCCGATCCCCACCTTGTCCCCAGCCCAGAGCACTGAGTGCCACCTACAGCCCTTCCTTGGACACCTGCAGGGATGGGCACTCCAAACCCCGCTGGGCAGCCCCTTGCAAGGCCTGACAACCCTTTCCATGGGAAAATTCCTGCTGGTGTCCAGCCCGACCTCCCCTGGCACAGCCTGAGGCTGTTTCCTCTCGCTCTGCCCCTGGTTGCCGTTTTCCCGCAGCCACCGCTGAGGGTGGGTGGGGCAGGAAGGGTTGGGTGGCCGCAGGGCTTCTTCCAAAAATCCGCGGTGTCCAGGGGAACGGGGGGGCCGTGCCAGGCCTGGCCGGGCCGTGGGTAGTGTACAAGACTCACGGCAATGCACGCAAGCACCAAGTAACAAAAAAACACCGTGTGGAAGCTGAGTAAGGCGGAGGAAGATAGGCTAACATTATTGAGTGAAGACGCTGCACACAGGCTGCATTACCGCCCGATCTTGGATTATCTACACGCAAGAACCAGAGCCGTATAAAGTGATTTGCGTCCGTATCACCCTCTCCAATCTTGTCTTCCGGTGCTCAGTTCCTCACGCTGAAAGAGATCTAGTACACATGAGTGGAGTTTGCCTACCTTAGAGCCTTTTCCTTGGTCAACTCCACTCTAAGCCCAGGTGTCTGCCTCATCTCAGTGGTGATTCCTCCTCGAATGGGTAACTCGCCTACAATGTAACTTCACCACTTCCCTTTTGGGTGTGGGCAGCCCTGATTGCTAAGCCTGACTTCTCATCCGTCACATGTTCTCGATGAGGGGTAAGCTTTTTATTGCTATGTATGTCAAGAGATAAGAGTGTAACGAGCGGATACAGCTTTAATCCCTGCCAACTAAGACTAGGATGGCATTAGTGGGGTGGATGGATGGACAGGGATGGGATGGTGGACAGATGGACACATGGACACATGGAAACATGGAAATATGGACACATGGACACATGGACCAACTGAGACAATGAATGGACACATGGAGGCAAGAGTTAGGACAGATGGATAGATGCATGACACAGACACAGACTGGACACAGGACTCAACACGGAAGACGAACTATGGACACATGGACTCATGGAACATCGGAACATCATGGACACGATGGACAGACAGGCAAGACAATGCAGAAATATGGACAGATGGACACTCATGGAACGATTAGGGACATGAGAGAGAGTTGATCACTGCAGGAACAAGACACAGGACACATGCGACAACATGGACACACGGACACACGGACACACGCACACATGGACACACACGACACACACGGCACACGGCACGGACACACGGACACCCACGGACGACGGAACACGGACAGACACACACACACACACACGCACCACGACACACGGACCAAGACACGACACGGACACACGGACACACGGACACACGGACCCACGGACACACGGACACACCGGACACCAACACGGACACATGGACGACACGGACACACAGACACACGGACACATGACGATCAGGGACACAGTACAATGGACCACACGAGACACATCCAAGCCCCACGGAGGACACGGGCACCTCACGGGGAACGCACACGGACACACGCCACACCACACGGCACACACGGCACACGCACACGCCACGGACACACTCGAAGAACGATACTGAACACATGCACACTACGGACAACGGCATGCAGCAGCTCCAGGCGCTCGGCCCCGTGTCCGAAGCTGTCCGGCACAGGGCCAGACCCGGCCGTTCCCACTCCGGACCGGGCCGGCCGCTCCCAGGGACACACCTTGACCTTGCCGGGCACCCGCTGCCCTGTCCAGCCCGGTGAACCCCGAGTGCCAACGGTGCCATGGGCAGCACCTTTGGATGGGGAAACTGAGGCAGGGTGTTGGGGAGGGTCCCGGGGAGTGGGACCTGAGCCTTGGGGACAATGAATACCCTGAGCAAGGGGGCTCCTGTCACCGGTGAGGTGGCCAAATCCTGACCCCACTGTCCCCCAATGGCTGGGGCTGTCCCCAGCTACTCTGGGTGACCTTGGGGACCCCTCCCAGCCAGGGCGACCCTTCTGTCCATGGGACCCATCTCTGCCATGGGGATCTGTTCCTGCCACAAGGGTCCCCACCCACTTCGGGGACCCTCCCAGCCGCGAGATCCCTCCCGGCCCCCTCTGGCACAGTCCTGCCGGAGTTTCTGCCCGAACTCACCCATTTTCTTCAGGGCTCTCCCGGGCCGGCGGGATCCACCGGCACCGTCCGACGGGGCGCGGAGCTGCTCGGCGGCGGGACGCGCCTTCCTGCCGCAGATCATGACGCGAGACCCGGTACCGCCGGTGCTGCCGTGTCAGCGGGACTCCGGTGCTCCCGGTGCTCCCGGTACCCCGGCGCTCCCGGCGCCCCGGGCAGTTGTGTTGCTGCCGGCACTGCCGGTGCCCCCGGCCGGTGTAACCGCGCTGGGCGGTGGCGAGGGGGTGGGGCTGGGGCTGGGGGCTGGCCGCGCCGTGACCGGGGCCGGGCGCGGGGAGGGAGCGGGAGGGGCACACGCAGCCGGGGCGCTGGTATACCGTTTGTGCCGGCCGGGGCGAGCGGCGGCTGCCGGCGGTGCCCGGGGCTGCCCGGGATGGGACCGCACCGGGGCCGGGCTGCGCGGGGCTCCGTCAGCACCGGGAGCGGGCCGGGGTCCCGGTGTTGCTCCTGTCGAAGGCTCGGGACACGGCCGGGACAGACTGGGACAGATCGGGACACACCGGGACAGAGGGACAGATCGGGACAACCCGGGACACACCGGGATTCTAAACAACTCTTTTAACTCCCTCCCTTTCATGTTCTTCTCCCTTCATTTCACTGCAAGGATCGTAGTCCTCGCCAACGGGAGGTAGTAGTGACCAAGACTCCTGCGCCTCACACCCTGAGTGGAACATACACAGTCTTCCCTTGTCCCAGGATCTTTCCCTAAAAATCTCACCTCAGGCTGGTCAAAGAGGCCGAACATGGCTGGCATATTGGGCGACGGTATCGGGCCACACGCCAGAATAGTTTCTCGTGGCGGAGGATCCGCAGCGGCAATCTCGCACCGTCGTCCAAGCGCCAGCGGTACTATACGACAGGCACTTTTTGGAGTCACTCGTCCTGGCGTCGGCTATTTGCAAGCTAGTCCCCTCGCGCATCCACAGGAGGAGTGCATAGCGAGGTGAGGGGCCCAGGCGGAGCTGAGTAAAGGCCTCTCCAGGGACTTGCTTCAACCCGACATAGCGGTGGCTCACGATCTTATCAGAAAATGATAGCTACTGGCGCGGCTCCCGAGCCTGGGCACATGGAACTAGGCTAGAACGCGTTGTTGGAAATAACACAGGTATGTGATGTGTGCAGTGGGGTGTGGGTGACTTGTGTGTAGTAGTGTACAAGACTCACGGCAATGCACGCAAGCACCAAGTAACAAAAAAACACCGTGTGGAAGCTGAGTAAGGCGGAGGAAGATAGGCTAACATTATTGAGTGAAGACGCTGCACACAGGCTGCATTACCGCCCGATCTTGGATTATCTACACGCAAGAACCAGAGCCGTATAAAGTGATTTGCGTCCGTATCACCCTCTCCAATCTTGTCTTCCGGTGCTCAGTTCCTCACGCTGAAAGAGATCTAGTACACATGAGTGGAGTTTGCCTACCTTAGAGCCTTTTCCTTGGTCAACTCCACTCTAAGCCCAGGTGTCTGCCTCATCTCAGTGGTGATTCCTCCTCGAATGGGTAACTCGCCTACAATGTAACTTCACCACTTCCCTTTTGGGTGTGGGCAGCCCTGATTGCTAAGCCTGACTTCTCATCCGTCACATGTTCTCGATGAGGGGTAAGCTTTTTATTGCTATGTATGTCAAGAGATAAGAGTGTAACGAGCGGATACAGCTTTAATCCCTGCCAACTAAGACTAGGATGGCATTAGTTTTCCTCTCGCTCTGCCCCTGGTTGCCGTTTTCCCGCAGCCACCGCTGAGGGTGGGTGGGGCAGGAAGGGTTGGGTGGCCGCAGGGCTTCTTCCAAAAATCCGCGGTGTCCAGGGGAACGGGGGGGCCGTGCCAGGCCTGGCCGGGCCGTGGTTAAGATAGAGATCGAAAATGGAAAGTGCTCGTTCGACATGGACGGAGTGTCTGGAAGAAGAGTGTGCGCGAATTTTCCTATTTGCATGCCGTTTGTCTGCTTAAGCTGAGTATCAGTGACATAGGCCCATCACAGTATCAAGTTTGACTTAATCCTGCTGTCACTCGCTTGAAGGGCGTCAGTGGTGTTCAGAGATTTAGTTGTAGCCAAATTAGTGCATGATGTCACAATCTGCATGACACACTTTGCATTGTGACACGGTGTATTTCTGTGCTAATACTGGAAAAATTCTAAGCCATGAATAATCTGCTCATATTCATCTACTAGGAGCCATCCCTGTAGTATCACATCCTCGAATCAGTACACTTCTGATATTTGTTTTGATTTTTCAAAGTAATAAAGTATTCATGTAGAATAGATTTGCAGATCAAATGCTAAAATTATAGCCCAAAGGGAGCACATGACGCAACAATCTGCGTTCGCACACATATGTGTACGTCACCAATTGTTCAGTGAGACTACTAAGTTAATCACTGAGTACTGAGAAAAATTTCACATTGAATAATAGTTTGAAATAAACTGATGGCAAAAAAAACCAAACAAGCAGAGTTTTATCTTCTCAACTTTTTAAGCTGTTGCTTAATACTCTTAACCTGGTCACTAGAGGGTGTCTTCAAATTACAGTTTTGAAATTACAATAAAGTTAGGATTATCCAAAGACTTAATTCATTCTAAAGAGCATTCCCAGATGAGATGTCCAACTGGTCTCTATGAGAACCTGACTTTACCCTCTACTCCTGTGAGAATATTGCAGTGTCCATAGACAAAATTCTGCTCTACTGTCAGTGAAGAGTAAATGCTGCTGCCCTGTCTTGCTCTTGCATTCACACTGCAATTTTGGTTAAAAAACACAACAATCAACCAAAAAAAACCCTTACAGTCAAAATCCTAAAACCTTTCTAGCCCTGTTCTTGGAGGATGTATAGGTGACAGTCTGGGCATTAGGGCCAGCATCTGGCAATACTGTGCTTACATATATGAAGCAACCATTGGGTACATAAAGATAATCTCAGACATTCTCTCTCTCGATATTCTCACAAGACCAAACCATACTCTGGATCCGCTGCCACTGGTTGCAACCACTGCTACACTGGCTGCAACTGATACATTGGTCACAGTGTTACAGGGTGATATACTTGCAGAGATGATTTTATAGATCCCTACACAGCACCTAGGCAGGCACTAAGGTGCCGGCACACTGTTGGAGGGATGGACCCTGTACACCACTGAGGTTGCCCATCTCCCGCTTCACCTGGGGACCAATCTTTATTATCCCAGAAGGCAACGTCTTCTGCTAATGAAAACAGGGAGGAGGCTCCACCAGGCTGGATCACTTAGGAGACTCCCCCTCCTTAAACAAATATTTTCTTCCCTTTTCCTTCCATCTCTCCATGTGTCCGTGTGTGCGTGTGTCTGTGTGTCCATGTGTGTGTCCGTGTGTCCGTGTGTCCGTGTGTCCGTGTGTCCATGAGTCCGTGTGTCCGTGTGTCAGTGCATCCGTACATCCATCTGTCCCTATACCTCTATGTCCCTACATCCATGTGTCCATGTGTCCATCTGTCCTCACGTCTGTGTGTCCATGTGTCCATGTGTCCATCTGTCCCCACGGCTGTGTGTCCATGTTCCCGTGTGTCTGTCTGTCCTGCAGCCGTGTGTGTCCGTACACCCCTGCACCGTTCTGGCCATGCACCAGGATGTGTCTGTCTGTCCGTGCATCCCAGTGTCAGTGTGTCCGTGTGTCCGTGTATTCATGCGTCCGTATGTCTGTGCATGTACACATCCCTGCATCCGTGTCTCCATGCATCCGTGTATCCATGCATGCCCGTGTGCTCACATCAGTGCATCCATGATCACACATGTCCAGGTGTCCATACATCCGTACACCCCTGTCCATGTATCTGACAATCCCTGTGTCCATCCACCCCTGCGCCCCCCTACCTGTAACCATGTATTCACACATCCCTGTGTGCATACATGGATGTGTCCATGCACCCCTGCATCCGTGCATCCATGCATCCCTATGCCCTTGCATGTGTGCATCCATATATCCATGCATCCATGAGCACACGTGTCCAGGTGTCCGTACATCCGTACACCTGTGTCCACATATCTGCCAATCCCTGTGCCCATGTACTGGAATCTGTGTGTCCATACATCCATGTGTCCATGCATCCATTTATCCATACATCTACGTGTCCATACATCCATGTGCCCATACATCTACATGTCCATATATCTGTACCCACAATCCATCATCCCTGTGCTCCTGCATCCCTGTGCCCACCCCTGCCCTCCATCCCACACCTTGGGCAGGATGTGACCACGCAGGAGGTGCTGGCAGCTGGTGGCTGTGTCCCCCCGAGGCCATGGCAGGCTCAGGATGTCCCTGTGAGCCCCAAAACCGCCCTTTCCCAGCCCAGGAGTGAGTGGAACCTCTGTCCAGAGTGGGACGTGGCCACTGGGGATGTTTTGTTTCGCTGCCAAAACAAAAAAGGGAGGAAATAGCCACTCCGTGATGGATGGGAAAGTCCTGGCCTGCCAGTCCCCTGAGTCCACCCCGTCATTGTTCCCAGCCTGAGCTCTGCTGCTGGCACCATCCTGGCATCTCCATGCAGGATCTGGGCGGCTTTGCTGGGATTTAGCAGCTGGGCTGTGTCACGGCTGTGTCCTGTCCCCCTGGACAGCCACACAGAGCTCTAAAGGGGCCCAAGGGCAGTGGCTTGTCCTGTGTGTCCTCTGCTGCCAGTCCAGTCCCATCCCAACCCCCTCCTGTGCCACCCCATCTGTCCCATCTTGTCCCATCCTGTCCTGTCATGTCTGTCCTGCCCACTCTGTCCCATCCATTCTGGTCTGCCCCACCCTGCCCTGTCCAACCCTACTTGTCTCATCTTGTCCCATCTTGTCTCAACTGCATTGTCACGCTGTGTCATCCACGTCCCATCCCATCCCATGATCCCACCCATCCCACATGGATCCCCATCCCCATCCATCCCATCCCATGATCCATCCATCATCGCCATCCCATCATCCCACGGAGTCCCATCCCATCCATCCCATCCAGGCATCCCATCCATCCCCATCCCATCCCATCCATCCATCCCATCCCCATCCCATCCCATCCATCCCATCCCATGCCATCCCATCCCATCCATCCATCCCATCCATCCCATCCCATCCCATCCCAGCCCATCCCATCCCAGCCCCATTCCATCCCATCCCATCCCATCCCACCCATCCCATCCAGCTCTCCAGTCCATCTCATTCCATCCTGTCCCATGCCAGCCTGTGCTGTTCTGTCCCATTGTATTTGTCCCACCCTGTCCCATCCCATCAGGTCTGTCCTGTCCCGTTCGTCCCATTTGTCCCATGCCATCCACAGATGCAATGTGCACACAGATGTGCACTGATCCCCCACTCCCTCCCCATCCCCCAGTACACCCTCAGAACCTCCAGTGCTCCCCAGTGTCCCCCAGACCCCCCTCAATCCCAGGGCTGGTCCCCACAGGCCTGACAGAGGATGAGGATGTCCAGCGGATGCTCCGGGGGTCCCTGCTCTGGAAGGTCAAGGCCAAGGGGGGCTCCAGGGAGCGGCTGTTCCGCCTGCAGGAGGATGGGGTGACCGTGTGCTTCGAGGGACGCTTCGGGCGCGCCCGCTCCCCCCAGAGCTGTGAGTGACAGCCCCACAGGGGCTCGGGGACACTGGGACACATCTGGAGCTGTAGGGAAGGGCCAGGTCCTGAGCAGTGCCCCAAACCCACCCACAGACCCCCACCCAGTCCTAGGCCCTCACCCAGACCCCACCTGGACCCCCCCAATCAGACCTGTCCACAACCTGTGCCTGGACTTCCCACCCAGGATACCCAGTACACCATTTAGACCCAGACCACCAATCCAGACCCCCACCTGGAACAATCAGAGCCTGCCCAGGACCTTAACTCCCACCCAAGACCCAGATCCATTCCCAGCACCCAAACCCCACCGGAGCTCCACGCAATCCAGACTCCACCTGAGTTCCAGCCCCAACCCAGACCCAGACCTCAGCCCAGGACCCAAATCCCCATACGAAACCAGAACCCCACCCGGATATGGAATTCAACAATGCAACCCCCACCCATGACCCCGCACTTCTGGACTCCGGAAGGGGGCCCTTCCGGACACAACCTTTGGAGCCCCGCCCGTGACCTTGGACCCCAGACCCAACCCAACCCAGACATCTCCCAGAACCCAACCCCAATCCAGACCTGCCCAGACCCCGGGAGCAACCCCGACCCAAGATATGAACCCAGTTCCAGATATATGGACCCCCACCCGATACCTGACCCCAACCACTTCACCCAACACCTCCCAGGTGGCCTCCCAGTGCCTCCAGTACAGCCCCGTATCCTCAGAGCCCACCCTCCCCAACCCCCGGTCAGCGCAAGGTCCGTTCCATCCCAGCCAGACTCTGTCCCCCTCCCCGGCGTCACCCGTCCCTTTTCACCCTCCCGTCTGGGATGGGTGCCTGGAGCTGGCACCACTGCCAGGCGGCTCCATCCCCTGCCAGCGTCCCGGTCCCCATCTCCCGGGGGACAGCGGCCGCGCCTCCTGTCTCGCCTGGGATTAGCGGGTTAAGCCCGGCCTAGCACCAATCCCCCGGGGGTGTCGCCAGCAGCCGGGGTGGTGTCTCACAGGGTGGGTGACCCGAGCCTGCCCACGGTCCCTCGGCAGCCTGGCGTGCCCCGCCAGGCGAGCTCTCGGTGCGCGACACTGGAGGCGTGGCGCCGAGGGCCCAGTCGAGGGGCTGCGCAAGCACGGGGCCGCGTTCCCCGAGCGCCACTTCGCCTTCACGCTCGTCTCCAAGGGCCCGCCGCAAGGAACCTGACTGGCGGCCCAAGCGCGGCAGGAGGAGCGCCGGCCATGGGTGCCAGGGGCCTGGCCAAGCTGGATGGGGCGCGCTGCAGGCCCATGACCAGATGGAGAACTCGACAGTAAAGACCTTTCGAGGGACCTCAGGGGCTTGGGGGCAGCTGGGGACAGGTTTGGGACAGGCCTGGGTGACGCCAGGGTGGTGTTCCTTACCTGGGCACAGCTGGATCCACGGGGTCCTGCAGCGAGCTGACAGGAACAAGGATAACAAGATGTCCTTCCGGGAGGTGAAGAGCATGCTGAGGATGCTCAACATCGACATGGACGATGTCTACGCCTCCAAGCTCTTCAAGGTACCCTGACTGGCACCGCCCGCTGTCCCCGCTACTGTCACCGGGAGGGAATTGCTGGCTCCCTGTGTGCCTTTTCCAGTGCAGGAACTGACCAACCCCTCACACCCAAAGCCACCCACTGCCACCGATGGCTGGGCACCATCAGGAGCACATGGTGGGGTGGGGTGGGCTGTTCCTGTCACCGTACCCTGTGTCCCCAAGGTGTGACATATCTCCCCCATGGAGAATTGTCCCTTTGGGCATCTCCCAAGGTCCCTTTCCACCTGGGGAAACTGAGGCACAGATATCTGCTCTGCTCCATCCGGCACTGGAGGGTCAGAGAGCTCTGGGTGGGGGAACAGAGGGGACGTGTCAGTAGCTGAGCCCCCCAAACTCATCACACGCACACTGCCAGCTGCTGGGGACAGGCAGGACAAGGCAGGGGGTGGCCGTACCCCTGTCCCCACAGCTGCTGCGGCGGCCGGAGCTGGAGGAGCTCTTCGGGCGCTACTCGGGCGAGGATCGGGTCCTGTCGGCTGAGGAGCTGCAGGATTTCCTGCGGGATCAGGGAGAGGAGTCCAGCCTGCGCCAGGCCCGCACCATCATCCGCACCTATGAGCTCAACGAGAAGGGTAGGGCTGACGGGGTGACATGGTGACATGGTGGCATGGTGGCATGGTGGCACGGGCACTGCTGGAGCCACGGGAAGCCATGGGTGGTGTGGGAATGGGGCTCTGCTTGGTGGTGTCACCCCCCAAACTGGTATGGGGTCCTCTGAGGTTGGGTGAGTGTCCCCGTGTCCCTTCCCACCGGTGTCAGCCACCCAACACGTGGCCTGGTGGATGTGGCACTGAGGGGACAGGGGATGAGAAGGTGGGGATGGACAGGAGGTGGAGTTCCATGTCATCTGGGTGATGTGACACTGCCTCAGGTGGCACCATGGAGGGTCCAGGGCAAACATGGTGCTAGGAGGACAGGGGACATCATGGTGGGGACAAAGGGCATCCATATCTTGGGGTAGATGTAGCACTAGCAGGATGGGGACATCAGATGGGAGATGGGACACAAAGGGACACATCTCCTGGCGGTGCCGCAGAGCCAGGTCTGGGGTGAACATGGCACTGTGAGAGCAGAGGGCATCAGGGCTGGGGACAGGGAACATCCACTCCCCACAGATGTCACCGTGCCATGTCCACAGTGAACGTGGCACTAGCAGGATTGGGACATCAGGATGGAGATGGGACACTCAAGGGAACTTCCATGTCCCTGGGTGCCACGGTGCCATGAACATGGACACCCCTGGGGACATCCAAGAGGGGAAGCCCCTGACAGTGCCACACCCACCCTCTGTGACACCTGGCACCGTGTCCCCGCAGCCAAGCGGCAGGACCTGATGATGCTGGACGGCTTCACCATGTACCTGCTGTCGGCTGCTGGGGACATCCTCAACCAGGAGCACACCCGGGTGCACCAGGACATGAGCCAGCCCCTGAGCCACTACTTCATCTCCTCGTCCCACAACACCTACCTGACCCG
>CM019234.1:888068-938068 GCA_009741485.1 Malurus cyaneus samueli | reverse complement strand
TTATTTTAATTTCTATTCTAAATTTATCAAATTTATTTTAATTTTAATGTCTATTTTTAATTTATTTGTTTTTTTATTTTTAGTTTTTTTAATTTTCTTTTTTTATACATATATATTAAATAATATATATATCCAATCCCCACTCCACCACTGTCACCCATCCCACACCAACGCACTGGTGTCACCCACAGCCCTTCTCCTGGTACACCACCCTGTCCCCAAACCCAGCTGGTGTCACCCACAGCCTCTCCTGGGTGACACCACCCTGTCCCCAAACCCAGCTGTGTCAGCCACATCAGCCACCTCTGCCTCTTCACCTGTCCCCAACCCCTCCAGTGCCACCCCGTCCCCTCTGGACCCCTCTCCCTTTCCCCCCCACGCCCCCCGTGTCCCTGTCCCCTGTCCCACAGGTGATCACAGCACAGCAGCTGCCCAAGCTCAACAGGGACAAGGGCAGCTCCATCGTGGATCCCTTCGTGCGCGTGGAGATCCACGGGGTCCCGGCCGACTGCGCCAAGCAGCAAACGCACCACAAACTCAACAACGGTGAGGGCTGCCAGCTGGGCACCCCGGGACACCCCTGGGAACACCTCTGGGGACACCCCTGGACAGCTGGGCACCCCGGGACACCTCTGGGGACACCCCTGGGGACACCTCTGGGGACACCCCTGGGCAGCTGGGCACCCCCAGAGATGCCTCTGGGCACCCCTTTTCCCTAGCGCACCCCATCATGGCCCCAGCATGACTCCCATTCCCCTACCACAGACCCCATCTCTCCAGTACCTCCCACTGTGGCCCCAGTATGACCCCATTTCCCCAGTACACCCCATTGAGGCCCCAGTATCCCCCCAGTTCCCCAGCCTGCCCCAGTCCCCACTTTCCCCAGTACAGAATGGCAGCTCAGCGAGGTGGGGGCAGCGCCCTGGGGGTCTCGCTGGTCCCTGCGGGGCCATGGGTGGCCCTGGTGACAGCACTGAGAGTCCTTGTGGGCAGTGAGTGGCCCTGGTGTCAGCACTGGGGGGTCCCTGCGGGGCAGTGGGTGACCCCAGAGGGTCACTGTGGGGCGGTGGGTGGCCCCGGAGGGTCACTGTGGGGCGGTGGGTGACCCCAGAGGGTCACTGTGGGGCAGTGGGTGACCCCAGAGGGTCACTGTGGGGCAGTGGATGACCCCGGACGGTCACTGTGGGGCGGTGGGTGATCCCAGAGGGTCACTGTGGGGCGGTGGGTGACCCCAGAGGGTCACTGTGGGGCAGTGGGTGATCCCAGAGGGTCACTGTGGGGCGGTGGGTGCCCAGAGGGTCACTGTGGGGCGTGTGGCTGGCCCCGGAGGGTCACTGTGGGGTGGTGGGTGACCCAGAGGGTCACTGTGGGGTGGTGGGTGATCCCAGAGGGTCACTGTGGGGCAGTAGGTGGCCCCAGAGGGTCCCTGCGGGGCGGTGGGTGGCCCCGGAGGGTCTCCACGGGCCATGGGTGGCCCCGGTGGCCGCAGCCACGCCCCACGCCGGTGCCGCAGGTTTCAACCCGCGCTGGGAGGAGACGCTGCGGTTCCAGGTGCGGGTGCCCGAGCTGGCCCTGGTGCGCTTCGTGGTGGAGGACTACGACAGCACCTCCTGCAACGATCGTGGGGCAGTTCACGCTGCCCCTGCCCAGCATGCGCCAAGGTGGTGCGGGTGCCACCCCGCTGTCCCCCGGGCACGGGGACGGTCCCCTGCCACCCGAGCCCCATCTGTCCCCAGGGTACCGCCACATCCACCTGCTCTCCAGGGACGGGGCGTCTGTCCCCCGCCACGCTCTTCGTGCACGTTCGATGCAAGAGCCTGTGAGGTGCCTGTGGAGGGACAGCAGTGTCCCCGAGGTGTCCGTGGGAGGGACATCATGTCCCCGTGTGGGGGACAACGGGCTCCTCCATGGATGGGCACCCTCCTGCGCTGGAGACACCCCTGTGTAGAGGGGTCTGAGGACACTGCTCACCTGGCTGTGGTGACAGCAAGACTGAGAGGACCCAAAGGGGTAGGACCCCCCTTCCCTGTCCCCTAGTGCCACCCCATGTGCTGGTGTCCTGCTCCTCCCTCCTTGAGGGGACAATGAGGCAGTGACAGCCAGGATGGGTTGACTGGGCCACCAACAGCCCAGCACAGCCCCACTGGGGTGGCACGGGTGACAGCAACCCCCAAATGCCACCAGTCCTGGCCCTGCTTGATCCCAGCCCTTGCCTTGGGGTGCAAGGAGGTGGCATCACCACAGAGTCCTGAGGGGACCCTGCCACCACACACACTCCAGGTGCCCAGCAGGGGACACATTACCAGCCTCTGCCCTGGCACCAGCGCCAGTCACAGATCCACACCCCAGGGTCAAGCCAGTCGAATAAAGGTTTTATTTTAACAGAGCCTGTCCCAGTGTCCCTGTCACCCCCCGGGGCCCACTGTGGGTGGAGCAGGACTGAGCCCACCCCCAACCAGCGCTGCCCTGAGGAGCTGCCAAGCACCCATGGGAACCGGGGGGAATCGTTGGAGCAGCCCTCAAACCTGCCCTGGGGACAGGGACGTGGTGTCCCCACCCCAGCCCCCTGCCAGACAGCCCAGGACACCAGGGACACACAGGGGACACAGAGGTACTTGCATAGGTGACACAGGACCCCGAGCAGGGGGACGTGATGGCACTGCCTTGGGGGACGTGATGGGCTCCTGGTCCCCACCGAGGCCCCACAGGTCCAGGCTGGGGCGGGCACAGGCTCTCAGGGTCTGTGGTGCCACGGGGTGTGACAGGGACACGCAGGGACAGGGAGGCGTGGGAGTGCATAGACGGGGTCTTGGCCTTGGTGTGCAGCTTTGGAAACCTTTGGCTGGGGGGCAGGAGCATCTCGGAGCTCTGGGTGGACAAGGTTTGTGACCGGCCGGAGGCTGTCCGGCACTCCTTTCCCACACGATCTCGATGGGATGGACGAACGTTTTTCCGTGAAAACATTTCCTCGATGTCGGCGGATCCCACGGCACGAGGTGGTGGCGGGAGCTGGCGGTGGAGGCACCGGGTGGCGGGGCAGGCTGAGGTCCCAGGGCGATGCCGGTGGCGTGAATCCGGATTTCCAGAGCAAAGCAGAGGCTGGAGGTGCAGCAGCAGCAGCGATGGAGCAGCCCCGGTGCCCGCAGCCCCGCAGGTCCCAGCAGAGCAGAGCAGAGCAGAGCAGGGTGTCCGGACACGCTCGGAGCCGATCCCCCCCGGATCTTCAGGCGCTGCTGCCCCGGGCTCAGTGCTCACCCCATCCAGCAGGAAGGGTTGGACACTCCGTGGCTGGGCAGGAGATGGGACAAGGCATCGCTCACACAAATAGCCCTTGGAAAGGAATCTCACGTGCTCCCAAACCCGCTTTAATGGAGTTTAACGGGAGCAAAGCAGGGGCAAAGAGCCGAGCAGGGGAGAGCCCAAAGCGCCCTCGGGCAGGCAGGAGGGTTTGGCCAGCAGCCACCAGTCCCGGTGCTCCACGCATCAACCTCAGCTGTCCCCACGGAGAAAAGTCCCGGTCCGGCGGCCCCATGGTGACCTTCAGCAGCCGAATGCGACTCATGGCAGTTGGGAACAGGAAAGATTTAAAATATATATAATATATACTTTTATTATTGACCCGTGAAATCCATTATACGCCAATCATGATCTAGTTTCAGCAGTTACATTCCCTTGATCATGTCTTTACGAGGATGCAATTAAACCAAACAGGAGACGGCTGATGGCGGCGGGGACGGCGGCGGCTCCAGTCCCCCTCTCCCGGCGTGGGTCCAGCTTTGGCAGAAAGGATGAGGGCAGCACCTCCACAGGCCCAGCTCCTCCACGCTCTCCTGGCAAGGGCTCCCTTACTGCAGCACCAATCCGACCTGGGAGCAATGGGAACGGGGTCAGGATGTGTTCTCTGCTCCATTCCCAGCTCCGTGTGGGTGCCCCACCAGTTTGGGATATTTGAGAGCAGCACAGCCCTTGGGTTTGTGGCTGAATGGGCATAGGAGCCCTGCCCAGCCCTGATCTGGAGAGGTGACCAATGTCTGGGGTGTGACAAACCCTGTCAGGCTGTGAAACAGCCTTGATTCATGAGCTGAGATGTTTGGCTTGGACCAGCTGAGCTCATGATGAGTAGAGGGGTGGAACACCTCTCCTACGAGTTGGGGTTGTTCAGCCTAGAAGGATCCAGAGACCTTGGAGCCCTTTCCAGTGCCTAAAGGGCCCCCAAGCAGGACTTTGGGCAAGGAACTGGAGGACAGGACACAGGGAACGGCTTCCACTGCCAGAGGACAGGGATGGGCAGGATATTGGGGAAAAGTTCTTCCCTGTGAGGGTGGGGAGGCCCAGAGCTGTGGCTGCCCCTGGATCCCAGCAGTGCCCACGGCCAGGCTGGACATTGGGGCTGGGAGCTGGGAAGTGGAAGGTGGGAAGGAAGGTGGAAATGGAAGGGGGTAGAACAAGATACTCGTTTAGGGTTCCTTCCAACCCAAACCATTCCACGATTCTGTGGCTTGGGAGAAGCTGCTTGAAGAGCCGGTCCCTGGGCATGTCCTGTGCAGGCAGCTGGCACTGCTGGGACTCTGCAGGATGTGCAGGTGGCTGGTCCTGTGCTCTGACCCACTGGACCCAGAGGCAGCCCCACCATAGGGAACATCTCCAGCACCAGGCTCTCCCACCCACCAGCTCTCCCAGTGAGAGAAGGGATCGCTGACCCCTCCTGGGAACCTCCTGGGAAATTCAGCAGGCAACTGAGGCTGGTTTAGGGCACATGGATTTGTCCCAGAGACAGCCCTGGCTTCACACCAGGGAACCAAAGCCCTGTGACTGCTGACAAGGCATTAATGAGCTGTTAATGAGCTGTGATGGTACTGGGCAGATTCTGGCTCTCAAGCACTGAGCTCTGCAAGGTGGCTGTGGACTGGACAGATGTCAAATCACATCTTTGGGGTGGAGGGACAGCAGCAACCAGAATGGCCCGGGGCAGGCAGATGGGGCTGCAGCCACAGCTCTGGGAGCAGCTGGGTGGGGACAAATGCCACCCTGGGATCCATGGCTCAGCCCCCTGCCCGTGGTGGCACAGCTCCCCATTGTCACAGGTCCTGCTGCAGCCCAGAGGGGTGGCCGTTCCTCCCACCCCACCAGGACACGCTGACACCCAGGGCTATGCCAGGTCCTGTGTGGGATCACAGGGCATAGCAACCACTTCCCAGGTGACTGTCACAGCCCCTGCTGTCACACCTGTCACCTCTGCTGTCCTCTGGGCTTGGCCTCCTTCCCCAGAGGGAAAAGGCTGTGTGAGGGGTAGGACTGAACCTGCACTGGTCCAGGGATAAAATGAGCTTGGGAAGACGAGTGAGGAGGGATTTTCCCCGGGGACACACTCTGTGCAGAGATGGATTCACCGTGAGTGACACTGAGAGGACATCAGCTGGGCTGGCAATGCCAAGGTGTGGGTGACACCCAACTGATGTCCCCAAGGCTGTGGGGATGAGACCCCTCAGCACACATGGGCAGGATCCCCCTGGCACTGACCTTCTCTGGTGCCATGCTGGACACTTCCAATTGTACAGGTAATACTGCAGGTTCCCGTCACCGATCCCAAACTTCAGCTTCTCCAGGAAGGTTTTGTTTTCCATGAGATCCAGTGCATTGAAGACGTCGAATCCTTTCTGCACAGGGAAGACGTGAAGCCATCAGCTCCTGCTTTTGTGCTGGGGAGTTCCTCCCACCTGTGACCAGTCTGTCCCCCTTTCCTGCCTGGATCTGAATCCCAGAAAAAGGGAAGAGCTTGGTTTTGGGGTCCCAACCCTCAATCCAACTGTAGGACATGAGTAACACCCCAAGCTCAGCTCACCATGAGCAGCAAGGCTCAAGGTCATCCTGCACCCTTCCCCTGGGGGGGGCAGATCCTTCAGGATTTGCGATTTGCCCGTCCCACAAACCCAAGGGTGGTCAGGCTGCAGCATCCTGGTGGGTCCTGGTGAGCTGCCCAGTGCCCTGTGGTGCCACCCCTCCCCACCATCCCTCACCGACTTGGCGAGGATGAGCGCGTCACTCATGAGGTCGATGAGAGGCGTCTTGGTGTGAACGTTGTAGAAGGAATAAGCAGCTTTCAGGCTCTTGTGGGTCGGGTGGTTCATGATGGTGGAGGGCAGCGTGTAGAAGCTCAGGAAGTCTGTCACCTCCCCCGGGGCACTCTGCAAGGCAGAAGTGACATCAGGACACGTCAGATGGGATAAAGCCCAGTCAGAGGGGCTCTGCCAGTCCGAGTGATGGGTGGGAGGAGACTGGGGCATGCCAGGATGAGCACATCCTGGAAAGGATCTCAGTGCCCTCCCCAATTGCTCCCACAGCTCCAGAGAGGCAAAATCCCAGGAAAACACCCCCCAATTCTCTCCTGCCCCTCACCTCTACCACAAAGGTGTCAATGATGTTCTCCTGAGGTAAGAACCAGTGCTCCACCTCCTCTCGGCTCATCACGGGCGTCAGGTGGAACTGCTTCAGGTACTCGGTCAAGAGCTTGTGCACAGCTGAGATGTCCCTGTGCTCCATGGGCCGCAAGCCGGGAGTCTTGGGAGTCTGCAGAAAGTGGGACAAGTCCTTTTGGTGCTTGCACAGTGGTTTTCATCACCCAAGGGCTCTCTAACAAGCAGCACAGAGATGCTCTCTGCTTAGATCAGCCCATTTTCAGCCCCCTGGCCCTGCGTGCCCAGCAAAGGATGGATGTGATCAGCTGTGACACGATGGCACAGATCACAGAGAGCACAGCACGTCCCAAATCCCCAAGTGCCAGGTCAGGTCCCACTGGAAGTGGCCTCCTCACTAAAGACACAAGATCCCTGCTTCCCTCCAGGTCCCTGTTCCCACTCACAGCAGGGTCGGGCTGGGAGACACGTCCCAGCACAAGATGTTTATCCCACTTGGCCTTGCAATTAAACCAAACAAGGAGACGGCTGATGGCGGCGGGGACGGCGGCGGCTCCAGTCCCCCTCTCCCGGCGTGGGTCCAGCTTTGGCAGAAAGGATGAGGGCAGCACCTCCACAGGCCCAGCTCCTCCACGCTCTCCTGGCAAGGGCTCCCTTACTGCAGCACCAATCCGACCTGGGAGCAATGGGAACGGGGTCAGGATGTGTTCTCTGCTCCATTCCCAGCTCCGTGTGGGTGCCCCACCAGTTTGGGATATTTGAGAGCAGCACAGCCCTTGGGTTTGTGGCTGAATGGGCATAGGAGCCCTGCCCAGCCCTGATCTGGAGAGGTGACCAATGTCTGGGGTGTGACAAACCCTGTCAGGCTGTGAAACAGCCTTGATTCATGAGCTGAGATGTTTGGCTTGGACCAGCTGAGCTCATGATGAGTAGAGGGGTGGAACACCTCTCCTACGAGTTGGGGTTGTTCAGCCTGGAGAAGGATCCAGGAGACCTTGGAGCCCTTTCCAGTGCCTAAAGGGGCCAAGCAGGACTTTGGGAGAGGCTGGAGGACAGGCACAGAGGAAGGCTTCCCACTGCCAGAGGACAGGGATGGGCAGGATATTGGGGAAAAGTTCTTCCCTGTGAGGGTGGGAGGCACCAGAGAGCTGTGGCTGCCCCTGGATCCCAGCAGTGCCCACGGCCAGGCTGGACATTGGGGCTGGGAGCAATCTGGGATAGTGGAAGGTGGGACAGAGGGTCACTGTGGGGCAGTGGGTGATCCCAGAGGGTCACTGTGGGGCGGTGGGTGACCCCAGAGGGTCACTGTGGGGCGGTGGGTGGCCCCGGAGGGTCACTGTGGGGTGGTGGGTGATCCCAGAGGGTCACTGTGGGGTGGTGGGTGATCCCAGAGGGTCACTGTGGGGCAGTAGGTGGCCCCAGAGGGTCCCTGCGGGGCGGTGGGTGGCCCCGGAGGGTCTCCACGGGCCATGGGTGGCCCCGGTGGCCGCAGCCACGCCCCACGCCGGTGCCGCAGGTTTCAACCCGCGCTGGGAGGAGACGCTGCGGTTCCAGGTGCGGGTGCCCGAGCTGGCCCTGGTGCGCTTCGTGGTGGAGGACTACGACAGCACCTCCTGCAACGACTTCGTGGGGCAGTTCACGCTGCCCCTGCCCAGCATGCGCCAAGGTGGGTGCGGGTGCCACCCCGCTGTCCCCCGGGCACGGGGACGGTCCCCTGCCACCCGCTGAGCCCCATCTGTCCCCAGGGTACCGCCACATCCACCTGCTCTCCAGGGACGGGGCGTCCCTGTCCCCCGCCACGCTCTTCGTGCACGTTCGATGCAAGAGCCTGTGAGGTGCCTGTGGAGGGACAGCAGTGTCCCCGAGGTGTCCGTGGGAGGGACATCATGTCCCCGTGTGGGGGACAACGGGCTCCTCCATGGATGGGCACCCTCCTGCGCTGGAGACACCCCTGTGTAGAGGGGTCTGAGGACACTGCTCACCTGGCTGTGGTGACAGCAAGACTGAGAGGACCCAAAGGGGTAGGACCCCCCTTCCCTGTCCCCTAGTGCCACCCCATGTGCTGGTGTCCTGCTCCTCCCTCCTTGAGGGGACAATGAGGCAGTGACAGCCAGGATGGGTTGACTGGGCCACCAACAGCCCAGCACAGCCCCACTGGGGTGGCACGGGTGACAGCAACCCCCAAATGCCACCAGTCCTGGCCCTGCTTGATCCCAGCCCTTGCCTTGGGGTGCAAGGACAGTGGCATCACCACAGAGTGCCTGAGGGGACCCTGCCACCACACACACTCCATGGTGCCCAGCAGGGGACACATTACCAGCCTCTGCCCTGGCACCAGCGCCAGTCACAGATCCACACCCCAGGGTCAAGCCAGTCGAATAAAGGTTTTATTTTAACAGAGCCTGTCCCAGTGTCCCTGTCACCCCCCGGGGCCCACTGTGGGTGGAGCAGGACTGAGCCCACCCCCAACCAGCGCTGCCCTGAGGAGCTGCCAAGCACCCATGGGAACCGGGGGGAATCGTTGGAGCAGCCCTCAAACCTGCCCTGGGGACAGGGAGAGGGTCCCACTGGGTGTCCCCCACCCACACCCAGCCTCCCCTAGCCCAGGACAGCAGGGACACACAGGGGACACAGAGGTACTTGCATAGGTGACACAGGACCCCGAGCAGGGGGGACGTGATGGCACTGCCTTGGGGGACGTGATGGGCTCCTGGTCCCCACCGAGGCCCCACAGGTCCAGGCTGGGGCGGGCACAGGCTCTCAGGGTCTGTGGTGCCACGGGGTGTGACAGGGACACGCAGGGACAGGGAGGCGTGGGAGTGCATAGACGGGGTCTTGGCCTTGGTGTGCAGCTTTGGAAACCTTTGGCTGGGTGGGCAGGAGCATCTCAGAGCTCTGGGTGGACAAGGTTTGTGACGCGGGCGGAGGCTGTCCGGACACTCCTTTCCCACACGATCTCGATGGGATGGACGAACGTTTTTCCGTGAAAACATTTCCTCGATGTCGGCGGATCCCACGGCACGAGGTGGTGGCGGGAGCTGGCGGTGGAGGCACCGGGTGGCGGGGCAGGCTGAGGTCCCAGGGCGATGCCGGTGGCGTGAATCCGGATTTCCAGAGCAAAGCAGAGGCTGGAGGTGCAGCAGCAGCAGCGATGGAGCAGCCCCGGTGCCCGCAGCCCCGCAGGTCCCAGCAGAGCAGAGCAGAGCAGAGCAGAGCAGGGTGTCCCGGACACGCTGCGGAGCCGATTCCCCCCGGATCTTCGGGCACTGCTGTCCCCGGGCTCAGTGCTCACCCCATCCAGCAGGAAGGGTTGGACACTCCGTGGCTGGGCAGGAGATGGGACAAGGCATCGCTCACACAAATAGCCCTTGGAAAGGAATCTCACGTGCTCCCAAACCCGCTTTAATGGAGTTTAACGGGAGCAAAGCAGGGGCAAAGAGCCGAGCAGGGGAGAGCCCAAAGCGCCCTCGGGGCAGGCAGGAGGGTTTGGCCAGCAGCCACCATGTCCCGGTGCTCCACGCATCAACCTCAGCTGTCCCCACGGAGAAAAGTCCCGGTCCGGCGGCCCCATGGTGACCTTCAGCAGCCGAATGCGACTCATGGCAGTTGGGAACAGGAAAGATTTAAAATATATATAATATATACTTTTATTATTGACCCGTGAAATCCATTATACGCCAATCATGATCTAGTTTCAGCAGTTACATTCCCTTGATCATGTCTTTACGAGGATGCAATTAAACCAAACAAGGAGACGGCTGATGGCGGCGGGGACGGCGGCGGCTCCAGTCCCCCTCTCCCGGCGTGGGTCCAGCTTTGGCAGAAAGGATGAGGGCAGCACCTCCACAGGCCCAGCTCCTCCACGCTCTCCTGGCAAGGGCTCCCTTACTGCAGCACCAATCCGACCTGGGAGCAATGGGAACGGGGTCAGGATGTGTTCTCTGCTCCATTCCCAGCTCCGTGTGGGTGCCCCACCAGTTTGGGATATTTGAGAGCAGCACAGCCCTTGGGTTTGTGGCTGAATGGGCATAGGAGCCCTGCCCAGCCCTGATCTGGAGAGGTGACCAATGTCTGGGGTGTGACAAACCCTGTCAGGCTGTGAAACAGCCTTGATTCATGAGCTGAGATGTTTGGCTTGGACCAGCTGAGCTCATGATGAGTAGAGGGGTGGAACACCTCTCCTACGAGTTGGGGTTGTTCAGCCTGGAGAAGGATCCAGGAGACCTTGGAGCCCTTTCCAGTGCCTAAAGGGCCCCCAAGCAGGACTTTGGGCAAGGAACTGGAGGGACAGGACACAGGGAACGGCTTCCCACTGCCAGAGGACAGGGATGGGCAGGATATTGGGGAAAAGTTCTTCCCTGTGAGGGTGGGGAGGCACCAGAGCAGCTGTGGCTGCCCCTGGATCCCAGCAGTGCCCACGGCCAGGCTGGACATTGGGGCTGGGAGCAATCTGGGATAGTGGAAGGTGGGAAGGAAGGTGGAAATGGAAGGGGGTAGAACAAGATACTCGTTTAGGGTTCCTTCCAACCCAAACCATTCCACGATTCTGTGGCTTGGGAGAAGCTGCTTGAAGAGCCTGGTCCCTGGGCATGTCCCTGTGCAGGCAGCTGGCACTGCTGGGGACTCTGCAGGATGTGCAGGTGGCTGGTCCTGTGCTCTGACCCACTGGACCCAGAGGCAGCCCCACCATAGGGAACATCTCCAGCACCAGGCTCTCCCACCCACCAGCTCTCCCAGTGAGAGAAGGGATCGCTGACCCCTCCTGGGAACCTCCTGGGAAATTCAGCAGGCAACTGAGGCTGGTTTAGGGCACATGGATTTGTCCCAGAGACAGCCCTGGCTTCACACCAGGGAACCAAAGCCCTGTGACTGCTGACAAGGCATTAATGAGCTGTTAATGAGCTGTGATGGTACTGGGCAGATTCTGGCTCTCAAGCACTGAGCTCTGCAAGGTGGCTGTGGACTGGACAGATGTCAAATCACATCTTTGGGGTGGAGGGACAGCAGCAACCAGAATGGCCCGGGGCAGGCAGATGGGGCTGCAGCCACAGCTCTGGGAGCAGCTGGGTGGGGACAAATGCCACCCTGGGATCCATGGCTCAGCCCCCTGCCCGTGGTGGCACAGCTCCCCATTGTCACAGGTCCTGCTGCAGCCCAGAGGGGTGGCCGTTCCTCCCACCCCACCAGGACACGCTGACACCCAGGGCTATGCCAGGTCCTGTGTGGGATCACAGGGCATAGCAACCACTTCCCAGGTGACTGTCACAGCCCCTGCTGTCACACCTGTCACCTCTGCTGTCCTCTGGGCTTGGCCTCCTTCCCCAGAGGGAAAAGGCTGTGTGAGGGGTAGGACTGAACCTGCACTGGTCCAGGGATAAAATGAGCTTGGGAAGACGAGTGAGGAGGGATTTTCCCCGGGGACACACTCTGTGCAGAGATGGATTCACCGTGAGTGACACTGAGAGGACATCAGCTGGGCTGGCAATGCCAAGGTGTGGGTGACACCCAACTGATGTCCCCAAGGCTGTGGGGATGAGACCCCTCAGCACACATGGGCAGGATCCCCCTGGCACTGACCTTCTCTGGTGCCATGCTGGGACACTTCCAATTGTACAGGTAATACTGCAGGTTCCCGTCACCGATCCCAAACTTCAGCTTCTCCAGGAAGGTTTTGTTTTCCATGAGATCCAGTGCATTGAAGACGTCGAATCCTTTCTGCACAGGGAAGACGTGAAGCCATCAGCTCCTGCTTTTGTGCTGGGGAGTTCCTCCCACCTGTGACCAGTCTGTCCCCCTTTCCTGCCTGGATCTGAATCCCAGAAAAAGGGAAGAGCTTGGTTTTGGGGTCCCAACCCTCAATCCAACTGTAGGACATGAGTAACACCCCAAGCTCAGCTCACCATGAGCAGCAAGGCTCAAGGTCATCCTGCACCCTTCCCCTGGGGGGGGCAGATCCTTCAGGATTTGCGATTTGCCCGTCCCACAAACCCAAGGGTGGTCAGGCTGCAGCATCCTGGTGGTGTCCTGGTGAGCTGCCCAGTGCCCTGTGGTGCCACCCCTTCCCCACCATCCCTCACCGACTTGGCGAGGATGAGCGCGTCACTCATGAGGTCGATGAGAGGCGTCTTGGTGTGAACGTTGTAGAAGGAATAAGCAGCTTTCAGGCTCTTGTGGGTCGGGTGGTTCATGATGGTGGAGGGCAGCGTGTAGAAGCTCAGGAAGTCTGTCACCTCTCCCGGGGCACTCTGCAAGGCAGAAGTGACATAAGGACACGTCAGATGGGATAAAGCCCAGTCAGAGGGGCTCTGCCAGTCCGAGTGATGGGTGGGAGGAGACTTGGGGCATGCCAGGATGAGACACCATCCTGGAAAGGATCTCAGTGCCCTCCCCAATTGCTCCCACAGCTCCAGTAGAGGCAAAATCCCAGGAAAACACCCCCCAATTCTGCTCCTGCCCCTCACCTCTACCACAAAGGTGTCAATGATGTTCTCCTGAGGTAAGAACCAGTGCTCCACCTCCTCTCGGCTCATCACGGGCGTCAGGTGGAACTGCTTCAGGTACTCGGTCAAGAGCTTGTGCACAGCTGAGATGTCCCTGTGCTCCATGGGCCGCAAGCCGGGAGTCTTGGGAGTCTGCAGAAAGTGGGACAAGTCCTTTTGGTGCTTGCACAGTGGTTTTCATCACCCAAGGGCTCTCTAACAAGCAGCACAGAGATGCTCTCTGCTTAGATCAGCCCATTTTCAGCCCCCTGGCCCTGCGTGCCCAGCAAAGGATGGATGTGATCAGCTGTGACACCGATGGCACAGATCACAGAGAGCACAGCACGTCCCAAATCCCCAAGTGCCAGGTCAGGTCCCACTGGAAGTGGCCTCCTACTCACTAAAGACACAAGATCCCTGCTTCCCTCCAGGTCCCTGTTCCCACTCACAGCAGGGTCGGGCTGGGAGACACGTCCCAGGCTCCACAAGATGTTATTCCCACTTGGCCTCAATTACTAATCTAAGGCTGGGATGGCTCAGCAAGCTCAGATCTGCTCTGGGGCTGAGTTTCTCTGCAAAAACCAGTAGCTCCAGCCCAGCAGCTGCTGCTGCCTGTGGGAGGCAGAAGCTGGGAGCTGCCCAGCATGAAAGCAGCACTTTGCACCCCAAAGGGGCAGCTCTGGCTGACAGAAAGGAGCCAACAAGGTCGGGGAAGGTGGTGGTAATTTTAATGCATTGCTTGTTTTTTATTCTCCCATCTCCAGCTGGGGAACTTCCCCAGCAGGACAACTGCAGTGCCAGAACCGATCAGTGTGACTGAAGAATGAGGGACTAACTGGATCCAAGGTCACACAGAGGCTGTGTTTGGACAGATGAAGGCTGTCACATCTGCCTGCTCGTTTTACCAGGATGACAGGCTGTGACTCACCAGCAAACAAAACCTCACGGGGTCCTCTAACTGCAAGAATTTGCCCTTAAAATGCAGGTACCCAGGCAAAAATACAGAAAGATTAAATAAAGCACAACTGCTTGACAGAGTCATTTACTACAAGGAACAAACCCTGGCTCTCCAGGCAGAGGATTTGACCTCACCCAAGATGTCTGTGCCTGTCCCCTCTCCTGAGCTCTGCCCCCGGCTGGCACCCACCTCGGGCAGCCGGTAAAGCTTCGTGGTACGTTGCATAGTCATGTTCCTGCTCAGGTGGGAAAATTTGACCTCGATGAGTTTCCGAGGGTTCAGGGAGCGGTGCCAATACCTGCGGAAACACACTGGCAGTGGGAGACTGGTTCTGGGCCAGCAGGGCAGCCACGGGGGCACGAGGTTCCCGTGGCTGCTGCGAGGGCAAGCGAGAACATCAGGCAGGCAGCTCCCCGCAGAGAGAAACACGGCTCTGAAGTGTTTGTGCTGCCAGAGTCTCTCTCCTCTGCCGTGTTACATCAGCAGCTTTAGCAAAGCCGCTGCACTTAATCCTGGAAGGGCAGCGTGGGGAGGGAAACCTGGGCTGGCATCGCTCTGTTCTGTCCCAGGACACAGAGGGGACCTCAGGAAAGGAAGGTCTGCAGACAGGAATCCTGGGAGAGCCACACACACTCACCTGCAAGTCCCCACAGGCTTTGGCAGCACCACTCCTGCAGTGTAAACAGCCTGGAAGATCCCCTCCAGATGCACCCTCCGTGTGATCTCACGGATCAGAACCGGAGCCACCCGTTTGGAGCGCAGCTTTTTGTGCACACACAGGAAGTTTATCTCCACCATCTTCTTCTCTCTTGGAGAAGAAACAATGCAGGGTATGAGGCTTGACTGCCCTGACCTGGGAGGATCAGACCAACGCCCTGGGCAATCTACTTCAGTAATACTTCCAAGCCCCTTCAAGGGAATGAGGAGGCAAGAAGGGGCAGGGGCTGAGTTTGGAGAGCCCTCCCTTAAGCTGTTACCCAGGGATTCCCAGGGAAAATGGTCTGAATCTGTCAGAGGAGGTTTAGTTTGGGTATCAGGGCATGGGCATAGCCCCAAGGCTGCCAGAGCTCCAGTAGAGTTTGGAGAACGCTCTCAGGGATGCACAGGGTGGGACTGCTGGGCTGCCCTGGAGATCCCTTCAGTCTCAGGAGATTTTATGATTCTATGTCTCCATTTAGCCCTGGATGATTTCTGTAAGCCAGAGCACTAAACTGACCTCACTCGTTGAGGAGAACAGCCTTCAGGGTGGTTAAAAACAAAGATGTCCCTGCCCAGAACATCCCTGCCTGCATTAATTATCCCCCATCTTCTCCAAGCAGCAATATATCTCCCTGGCTGTGGGCTGGGGAGAACAACATAGCCAGACCCCTCAGCATTCCCAGGAAGCCCCAGGTGCCAGCAAGGGGCAGGATGAGAAATGCACTGGAGCAGCACTCACGTGTCATAGATGTGGATGGTGGCTGGGATGGCGCTGATAAATCCCACCAGCTTCTTGCTGGAGACCACTCGGACCCCGCAGTGCCACTGGGGCAGCCAGCCTGGAGGACGTAGTGCCCTGGGGAGGGGACACACCTCAGCTGTCACCTCCCACCCAAGGTCCCTGGTGTACCTGCTTCTGCCTCCCACCCTGCCCTGGGACACCCTGCATTCGCTGGTGAAAGGGTGACAGTGATGTGACACGGACTGCTGGGATCCAGGGCAGTTCCTGCATCCCACAGTCCTCACTAGTGAAGGAAATCCCTGTTCCTCAATTCAGGAACACCCTGAGGAAACAGCAGCTCTGCTGCAACAGGACTCCAAGGGTAATTGCTGGCAGCTGCCTTCATCTCATAGCTCCAGGGCACTAAGGAATTCCTCAGCTATCGAGATTTTCACTAACACTTGAAGGGATCAAACCAAAGAGGAAAAAAATCCAGTTTTAAGCTCCCATATCTTGAAGGAGCCAGAGGCAGGCAGGGCTGGGTGACAGCCCCTCTCACCGCGTCCCTGGGACGCTGCACAGTGTCAGATGGGGAAGAGACATTTCAGGAAGAAGGGAGCTGGGCTAAGCAAAGGCAGCTGCAGCCCTGTCACCGGGATCAGGTCTGTCAGCATCCCACACCCTGCACTCTGCATGCCCAGTGCCACTCACCACAGCAGGAACTCGGGCGAGTAATCGAAGCGGAACATGTTGTCATCGTCCTCCACGTAGTTCTCGTTGAGCAGCGTGTAGAGCTCCTTCAGCTGCAGCAGCACAGAGCAGCAGGTTCAGGTTACTCAGCCATCACTGCCCCCAGACAGACCTTGAACATTTTGTGTGTGGCCACAGCACCAGGGCACCACGTGCAGCCGTGTCCCTGCTCCTGGCATGTCACCCCACCCCGGGGTCCTGGACTGGTGCCACGCAGAGCAGGGCGAGCAGCAGGACACGGCTCAGAGCTGTGTCACCTCCCAGGGAGGTGGGACATCCTGTAAAAGGTCTTGCTAAGGGAAAATTCCTGGCTTTGGGCATCCTTACAGCCCCTTGAGGAAATGAGGCCAAGCTGGCCAGTCTGGGATGGGTAACAGGGAACTGTAGTGGGGGCAGTCAGAGCCATCCAAGCCCGAGGAGATGGAGTGACAGAGCTGGAGTGTGGCCTGCTGTGCTGAAGGACATTTCCAACCCCAAAACCATCTCCAACAGTCCTGTACTTACCACACCTCTGTCCCCCAGGTCCAGGGCATCCCAGGTGAAGCCCTGGGGCAGGGTGTATGGCTCCTGACGGATATTGTCCTTGTCTGGCTCCACTGGACCATGGGTGTTCACCACTTCTCCTGTAACACACAGCAGGGAGCCATGAAGAAATTCTCCACTGTGAGAGGCCAAACCTCCACAAAACCTCTGTGGTGTCCAACGTGCAGTGGCACACAGGGATTGTCACTTCACCCACCCAGTCTGGGACATGACAGAGGGCAAGGAATCAAAACTCTTTCCAGGGCAATGGTGGAGCCCATCAGGTGACAAAAAAACAGCCACAAACACATCTCCCAGCTCCACACCTGATCCTTGCCCAGCTCCACAACCCCAGCACTTCCCCGTGAGCCCCTCCATGGGACGGTGATCTCCTGCCAGCTCTGGCCACTGCCACTTGGCAAGTGCCAGGGTTTCCTGCCCACTGTGCCTAAAGAAGAGCTGCAGTGAACAACACAACTTTTGTTGTAAAACCACAACTCCTAAAGGCCCTGATTCAGGCAGGAGATGTTGGCTAAAGCTCCGGCTTTTTCGGGGATGTCACTTCAGTGCTGCCAAGAGAAGCGAGTTGTGCTAATTAGGAATTCCCTTAAAAAGGCATTGAAAAGGTTTCCAAGCAATGGGGAGGTGATGAAAGCCCAGAGCAAAAACTTCCCCCATCACACCCACCCTGGGCAGCTTCCAGAAATGCTCACCCCTGGCCACCCTCTGTGTTTGGAGCAGGTGCTGAACTGCTCTGAGATCTGGTCCCAAAAATCC
The DNA here is from genome assembly GCA_009741485.1 of Malurus cyaneus samueli. NCBI lineage: Eukaryota > Metazoa > Chordata > Aves > Passeriformes > Maluridae > Malurus > Malurus cyaneus. The sequence continues at coordinate 920,749 of CM019234.1, read as the reverse complement.
CACAGCACTTCTGTTATCTGGCCCTAAATAGCCCCATGTCCGTAACACAGTGTGCTGGAGTGTGTCAGGACCATGAGGAGCACAGGGACACGGCGAGTGGCTGGCAGCCAGGCACAGCCAGGCACAGAAAGGGCACTGCCAGGCACAGCCAGGGCACTGCCAGGGCACAGCCAGGGCACAGCCAGGGCACAGCCAGGGCACGCCAGGAGCAGCAGCCAGGCACAGCCAGGCACAGCCAGGCAGCAACAGGGAAAGGGCAGGGAGACAGGGCACAGCCAGGGCACAGCCAGGGCACAGCCAGGAACAGCCAGGCACAGCCAGGCACAGAAAGGGCACTGCCAGGCACAGAAGGGCACGCCAGGCACAGCCAGGCACAGAAAGGGCACAGCCAGGCACAGCCAGGGCACAGCCAGGAACAGCCAGGGCACGGCCAGGGCACAGCCAGGGTACAGCCAGGGCACTGTCAGGGCACAGCCAGGGCACAGCCAGGGCACTGCCAGGAACAGCCAGGGCACAGCCAGGGCACAGCCAGGGCACAGCCAGGCACAGCCAGGGCATTGCGCCTCCCCTTCCCCAGGAGACACCTCCCACCCTTCCTCCAGGATTTGCCATATTTCCCCTGTCTCCAGCACCCTTGGGAAAAAGGGCAAATGCAAGACCAGGCTCTGCTGTCTCACATGACCCTGCGCATCTGACCCAATCACATGACCCAATCACATCTCACTGTGATTTTCCCAAAACAAAGCAGAGACTGTTGCTGCCAGGAAAGTTTTTCAAATGCAAAAACGCCTCCGAGCAGTGTGGACAACATGAAACAGGAATCAAACATCGCCTCTGCAACAAGAGGGACACAACCCCATGAAGGGAAATACTGAAGAGCAGCCAATCTGAGGCCATGGCAAGTTTTGGATAAATCTAGAGACTGTGGGCTCACTCTGTAGTCCCCTGAGCTTTGGAGGATGCAGATGATGAGAGACTAAATGATGCAAGCCTGGACACCCCAATGAGCCTGGGAATGAGCACCTTTCAGCCGGGCAGCATTCCTGCTCTGAGAGCTCCTGCCATGGTGCAGATCACTGCCACAGGAGCAAGAGGAAGGGCTGGAGCAAGGACTGGAGCTAGGAAGCAGAGCTGGGATGTTCACAGGGGAAAAAAGGGACCAGGAGATGGGGCTCTCCATCTTTAGAAGCTCGTGGCAGCTTGGGGTGGAGATATTTTGATGTTTCGCCTCCCCTGGCTCAGCTGTAGCTCCTGCCCATGCCAGAGAGGGATGTGAGCCCAGCAAATCAGGGATGGGGCAGCTCAGCACATGGATCTGCTCCCCAGAGCTCCCACCACCACCCAGCCCTGGCTGACACCAAGTTACCTTCCCCACCTGTCTGGGAAGCTTTACCCCAGAAAGGGGACAGCTGGACAGCTCTGGGACCTGGGATGTGGCAACACCACACACGAAACTTGGGCACAGAGGGCTGGGGAGACCCAGCTCCAGGGCTAAAAACTGGGATCAAGGATTGCCCAAACACAGGAAGCATCAGAGCAGATGTCTGAAGTATTCCTCAGCTCTCTGTACCTACCCACAGCTGTCCAGACCACCCCAGCCCATGATGCTGAATGGTGGAGAAGTGGTTTTGATGCCTTTGGAGCCCAGGCCAGGCAGGGCCAGATCATGACCACAGATCAGCATCTCTGAGGGCTTCCTGGAGCAGCCTGGGGACCATAAGGCCTCCCCCAGGATCCCCAGGGCACTGAGGAGCTGCACATACCTAGCTTGGGCACTGGCTGTGTGTCCCAGAACTGGTAGCTCCTCTTGCTGGCCTCCTCCATGGTTTTGGCAGGGCCCTGACCTACGGAGAAGAGCTCGATGGCTTTTTGAATCTCCTGGATCCTCTCAGCGGGTAAAGAGTTCACCTGAGGGCAGAAAAGGAGAGTGGAAAGACAAAATGAGTGAGCTGAGCCACTGGGTTTGTATTTGGGCTCCTCTTTAAGGGGAACATGGAGCTGACCCTGCTGTGGGTGCTGCCATGAAAGGGAGAGCAGGATGAGTCTCCCTGGCCATCCTCAATCCTTGCATGAACCCTCTCACCAGCCACCTGCCACACACCCACACCTGGTTTCCAGGCACTCCTGGGGCAAAGGGGATGCATAAACTGCCTGAAAATGCTTTAAGCTTCATTAAAAGGAGACTGTGAGCCCCAGGAGCAAACCTACCCACCCAACATCCTGCAGGGACAGATGGATCAACCCACACCCTGCACTTGGGATTCCTTCAGTCGCTTTTCTGTCTCACTGCTCAGCCTCCTCCCTCTAAACTGGATCTGTACCCATAAACTGCAGCTTCCAGAGGAGTCCCTGGACACCACGGGCTGGGACCAGGCAGAGAGGTTGAGTCAAGATGAAAGACACTTTCATCCTCCTCTTCCTCAGGGTGGATGGCTCTGCACCGAATTTCCAACCTCAGCTGCTCTCTGATCCCTGAGGAATTTAGTTTGAAAAATGCAAAGCCTCAATTTAAAGCTCTGAACAGTCAGATGGACAAAATATTCAAAATATTTGGACGAGAATTGGGCACCAGAGAGAAAACAGTCTCTGCTGATGTGTGTCCTCTGCCACATCACCAGAGGGGACAAAAGGGCCAGGAGGGGCAAACCCTGGCGTGTCCTGTGCTGCTTCTCCAGTGGCTGCTGGAGAGGATTGGGCAAAGCCCAGGGGATAAAACAGACCCTGCTCTCCCCAGCTGCTGCTCTTGGTTTTTGCTTGATTATCACAACACCATCAGATGTCAGCCCCGTGCTGCTGCGGGCAGGACTCGGAGCTGGCAGGTGGCAGCTCCTGCCTGTGACAGGCAGCTGGTGTCTGGGAAGAAGCACTTGGAGGTGCCAGTGTGACCCTGGAACTGGCTGGGATATCCAGCCAAGGACTGCATTATCCCCAAACTGCTCTGCAAACATCTTCTGCAGCAACAGCAATTCCCACGCACAGAGCCAGGCTGGGAAATCACTCTAAATCTGAAGGGTTTTGAGCAGCAAGTGCCTAAAACCATGACTGGGAACTCTTTCCTTGCCCTAAATGACACCAGGGAGGTTTGGAATGGGGCTGGCTGTTGTGGAAGGCTGGGATTCCGGGAAGGGGTTGTCACCTTCACTGGCTGGTCCTGAGCCTGGTCGGCCTGGTCTCCTCCTCCTTTCTCTTTCTTCCGTTTGGGTTTCTTTTTCTTCTTTTTGGCTCCACTGTCATTTGCTGGACTCAGGCCCCTGAGGAATGAAACAAACATCACTGGAACCTTGAGGTTTTCTTTTGGGAGAGGATTTGTTTGGTTTCTGAAGCGCTGTAAAGAAAACACAGGCTCCCTGCTGAGCCCAAGTCTCCAGGAAGGGGAATAGTCCGTGTGTATGGCACAGAATTCCCTGTGAGCTCCCAAAAAGGGACCAGCACCAACACCTCCCACCCCACAGGTTTGTTTGGCAGTGGGACTGTGCCCCGTGCAGCAGGTGACCACATCTCTGCTGTCACATCACCCTGCTCTGCCACCCGTGCCAAAATCCACCCTGTGGGGCAGGGGGATGCCCAGTTTTGGCTTTTCCCTCCTCCTTCAATAAGAAATCATTAAAATCCACATTCAACATACAATTTTACTTACAACAACACAAGCAAAAGATCAAGTAACCCGAACAGAAAAGATCCCAACCTACACAAAAGATCCCAACACAAAACAGAAAGCAAAAAAAAATTACACACAATCCACCCCTAGAATCTTCACTACAATTACAGCACAAATACATCACTATCACACTGCTTTAAAAACATAGCTTAATACTTGTTTTGCCCATTATTTTCTACCAATTAGTATACTTATCTCCAAGTCCTCATGAGTGCCTGCATTCTCCACCAAAATGTGCTGTGATTTGGAAGGCTGGCTGACAGCCAGGCACCCACAACACCTGCTCACTCAGGGATAGGTGTGGAAGCAGCAAACGCTGGTCCAGCCTCAGGGATAAAGCCCCAGAGCAGGACCAGGCACCACAGAAAGGCTGGTGGCCAAGGACACTGTGCTGAGTGCCACCTCACCTGCAGAGGTGGTGGCTGTTTATTGGAAAATTATTATGCAGTTATGCTGGAGGTGGAAAATTGACACTGAGCAGCGAATCTCTGGGAGTGCAGGGTGGGAAGTGCCTGCACCAGGGCACAGCTCCTCCTGCCAGGGACACAGGACAGCCCTGGACATCCAGACCATGATCACCCCCAAAACAGCTGCTGCTGCTGTGAAAACCCTCCCTGAGCCTGGCCTTTGTTCCAGCACCATCCTGATGCCAAAACACAGGAGAGGTGCCTGCTCCCAGCACAGCAGATGGGATCTCATGATGGTGATCTCGTGATCCTGCATGGGATGACCTGGCACAAGTTATGGGGGAGCTGAGACACCCCAAGCTGGGAGGAGGCACTACAGCCTCCGAGAAGGTCAGGGTTCAGGAGGAAATTCAATCCTGGAGAGGCTGAAACAGGTCTGAGTGGAGGGATGAGAGAGGAAAGGGAGGGACATGGGGCCAGGAGGGCTCATGTCAACACATGAGGGGTCTCCTGCAAAGCAACTTGGGGACAGCGTGTGCCAGCTCTGTCCTGTCCCTCAGTGCTGCCAGGTGGGCTCAGGACACAGCCAGTGCATTTGGACTCTACAACAGAGGTGTCTCAGTCCTTGCACCCCAGAACAGCTCTCCCCAGGGACAACCCCACAGATCTGACTCACCCAGAGGCACAAGACTGGAATCCCCACAAGCATTGCTCACTCCTGGAGCTGTTTAACGTCTTTAGCAAACACAAGATAGTGGTGAAGAGGGTAGAGCAGGGATAAAATAAAAGGAAACATACTGGAAAATATATTGGTGCAGCATCCAGCTATTTATTTCAGCAAAATCAGAACAAGGAGGAGCTGGGAGGGGAACAGAGCTTGAAGAAATGCAAGTGGAAGGTGTCCCTGCCCATGGAACTGGATGATCTTCAAGCTCCCTTCCAACCCAACCATTCTCTGAAATGCCTGGGCAGAGCAGCAAGAAGGTTATGAAACTAGGGAAAAGTGGATGGAGAAATGTTTTATGAGGGATGAAGCTGGGACACGCCTGTGGATGTAGCACAGAAAGCCAAGGTGATGGGCTGCACTGGCCCAGGGAGCAGAGGAGGGCAGTTGGCACAACATGGAGCTGCTGGGCTGGGGAAGCTTTTCCTCTGCATAAAACCTGAACAGGCAGCACATGCTGGGGAAAAGGATTCCCATCAATCAGCAGAGCCTGTGTGGAACACCAGGAAATGGGAACAATTTTCCCACATTTTTGGCGTGGGAATAAGCAGTGGTTCAGGGTGAGTTGCTCCACAAAAGGGGGTGAAGAGAAGTTCCTCTCACTGCTCCCCTTCATGCACTTCTGGAGAAGAAGGGGGAGCTTCTCTTCACTCCCTTTTGTGGAGCAGCTCCCTCTGAACCACTGCTCGTTCCCACATCAGGAATGTTTCCTGTGTCCTGGTGTTCCACACAGACTCTGCTGATCAATGGGAATCCAGAAGTGGACAAAGGGAGTGGAGAGAGGAGCAGGAGCAAAGCCACAGCTCTGGGAAACAGCAGCTCCACGGACCAGCACCCCGGGGCACTGTTGAACCATCCCTGGGAGGAATTCCACCTTCCCTCCCAGCGCCAGGAAAGGGCTTTGCCTCCATCCAGGAGATGCTGCTTGGACATGACAGCAGCAGCGATCGCAGCACAGCGCTGCTGACACTGATATTGATTTGGGTGACAAATGTGTGATGGCTTTTTTAACTCCCTGGGGAGGAGCACGAGCAGATCCTGGCCATGATGAAGTCCTGGGATGAGTAAAGCCACCTTGGAGCCACAATAAACACATCCAAACCATTTCCTATCAATTTTAACATCACCAACTGACAGCACCGGGGCATTCCTGAGGACGCCCCAAGGGCTGATGCTGGAATTTGCCCCTTCCAAAGGAGACAAACATGTATTCCCAGCTCACCTGCACATTGGAATGCTGCAGATGTCAGATGAGACGGACAAAATGCTCCCCTCATACTCTGTCGGCATCGCTTTGCTCCATAAATCAGAGCTGCCAACTCCCAGCTTGGTGCTAATGAGCTCAGCCCAGCCACGCTGGGCTCGCAGGTGAAGGTGCTGAGAAAATTCCTCCCTGATTTATGAGCAAAGCTGTCGTGACCTGGAAGAAATCAGGGTGGCAGAAGGTGGGATGAGGTTTTTGCATTCCAGGTGCCATGGCCTGGGGGAGGGCCCTGTTCCAGCCAGGAGATGAAAACCAAGCTTGCAGAGGAGTCACCAGCGTGTAGGAAAATACTGGAACACCTGAAGGTCCTCCTCATTACACCAAGAGGAGCAACAATTATAGGTATTTTCTACTGCAAGCCTATTTAGGAAAGCAAGCATTTTTTCTCCAGGGTAGCTGCAGCCCTCAGACTCTCCCCAAATTAATGACAATAGCATACCAGCATCCTGGGACAAGCCACCACCATTCAAAATCTCACTTACTGCAGCTGGCCTGAGCCACAAAGCCGAGGGCCAGAGCAGTTTCATCCTCAGGAAGGGTGAGCTGGAGCCCAGCTCCTGTCCAATACCCCACAGCCTTCCCAACTGCACTTAAGGCTTTTTTCCTTCCTTTTTTCCTCCCATACTCCTTTCCATTCTGAGGTGCTTTGAGAGATGAAATAGCTGGAGAAGGGTGCCTTGGCTGCATCTCGGTGAAACATCTCCCGATTCCCCGTGGGATCACCGAGGTCTCTTTTCTGGCTAAGGAAAACACTTTTCCCTTCTGGAAAGGCATTCCCACCATCATGTCCATTACTTAGCACTCCAATCCCTTCTTTTCTGTTACTAGACAGTTCCTTGAGTTGGAGGCAAAGGCTCCAGCATCAACCACTGCCCAGAAAACACCCGCATAATGTGAGAGATCCTGAAAATTGATTTTTGGAAGCACCTAAAGACAGGTGCCGGGCTTGCTCAGGGTGAGACCTAATCAGACTGACTGTACTCAGCCCCTCTGGAGGCTGGAAAATATCAAAGACAAAAACTGGTGCTCAGCACCCACATATGTATCCCCCGGATCCATGGCTCCCACCAAATTCCCAAACCCGAGGGAAGGAGGAAGCACAAGGGCAACAACTCCAGCTTGTGGGCTCCCTCAGCCTGGTGGGAGGCTGAAAGGTGTCAGAGGAGAAGGAGTAGATCCTTGCTCCGTATTTAGGTGCTGGAAAATCCTTCTGCCAAGCCGGGGCTAATCAGGCCCGGTGCTTAGGCTGTAATCTCGTTAGGGGCTGTGGCAGGAAGGGAGGGAGGGAGGATCTGCAGATGGCAGAGCTCAGCTCCCAGAGCCCAGTGTGCCATCAGTGTGCTCTCCACACCTTCACCTACACCTGAATCCCACGTGCTGGAGCTCAGGCTCGTCCCCAGAGCATCTTCTCATGGCTAAGTGCAGGCAGGGACTGCCAAAACTGCAGCTGCCCCTCTGCCCCTTGACATCCCATCAAGAAACAAGCCAGCTGTGCCACAGGGCACTCCCAAAATTTCCCACCTGAAACAGCTTCCCCAGGTGGTTTTGGCAATAATGGAATTGTTCCACGGGACTGGGAGACTCCAGTCCTTGGTGTCACTGCTGTTCTGGCTGCCTGTGGGGTGACAAATCCCACCAGGCTGAGCCCATGCAATGTTCCTGCCTTTCCAGAGCCAGGGAATTAACCCTCCACAGCCACCAGGGACACACCAGCAGCTCTCTCCACACAAAGGAAAACGTGATAAATACCAAAATGGGATCATTTTCTTTGGAAAAATCAACTCGGACAGGCGCAGCAGAGAGCAGTGCAGCCACTTCCCAGTGCTGACATGGGACTGAGGCTGAGGAAACTCAATTCCTCTTTCCTGTCCTTAAAAGGAAAGGAAGTATTGCTTTCACTAAGGAACACTTTTATGTTTTAAACCTCAGAGCCAAGATCCAGTGACTCCCTGCATAAACTGGCACGGGCAGGGCTCTGAGTGTGGCTCTACAAATGCTGGCAGCTCAAAGCCTGGTTTTGGGGATGCTGTCACTGGGGTGAGCGGAAATACTCCCACACCCCAGTGTAATGGGATGGTATGGAATCAATAGAATTAATGGCTGTGCATCCAGAAAGGAAATCTTCCTCCCTCCCACCGCTTGGGTGGGTCTCTGTTGGGTTTTGGGGCTATTTTGATTTGCCAGATTTGCCAGAGAGCTCCAATGCCTCCCTGCCTCGCTTTTCTTATCTGCACCCACCAGCCACGCTTTTGGTGCTACTTCCCCAAGCAATCCAAACCATTTCCTACTGGATATTCCCCAGGCTGCTTGTGGCATTCCAGCTCCTTGGGGTGCCCATGCCAGGATCCAGGGAGGGCTCCAGGACACACCTTTTCCTGGCAAAGGGCAGGAGGAACCGCTGGGCTGGGGAAGAGCAGTGATTGAGCACCGTGTCTCCTCTGCTCGGCTCTGGCTTCCACAAACCTAATCATGTCAGAGGCAAAGAAAATAAAAATCTCCCCAAGCACAGCTAAACCCGATTAAACTGAGACACAGTGCCACACCCGGGAGGGAAATAAAATATAAATGGGCAGCTGTGCTGTCATAAAAAAAAGCCTCTGTGATATTTCTTGTGTGACCTTTTATTCGCTTCAGCTCCTGGGCAGCAGATTGCCTATGGAAAGCTGCTGATGGAGGGAGAAGGGCTCTCCAAGCCCACAGTCTTTGCTCTGCAGGAGTGGGGAAGAGGCTGTTGGGGCACCAGGTGAGCAGGAGCAGCCCAGTGAGGCTCAGGTGTGGGAAGAGCAAGGTGCAAAACTGCTGGAAACCTCTGGAAAGCCACACAGTGATGTTCCTGTTCACAGCAGGAATGAGGATGAAACCTCTCCTGCAATTCCCAGGCATAGTGAGGCAGCTCTGCACCGTATTAATTAAGGCAGTGAGTATCTAGGGTGCTATGTTAAGCATTCCAGCTCTTCCCTACTGAGATAAGGACCTGCCTCGCTGCCTGTGCTCACTCCCTGCCTTGTTGTTGTTATTCCACCATTTCATACCTCTGCAGGCCGCGTTCCTCCGACCACGAGACAATGTAGGCAGAGCTTTGCAAAACCCTGGGCTGTGTTTAGGATAACGACGGCATGAGTGTGCACAAGGCCGGGATTATTCCAGGGCACGAGGATGCCACACGCTCCGGAAAGCAGAATCACGCATCCAACCGTGCCACCACCCTGGGTGTCACCGTGGGGATGGAAATGCCAGGAATGGGCTGCGGCTTGTGCGGGAGGGCAGTGGGAATGCAGGGAGACACACCCTAACGCAATACCAAGAGGAGCCGCTAATTTGGCCTATTTCTGCCCCAAAAAGGCACTCGCAGCCCCGTGCCGTGACCCATCCACGCCGCGGCCGCGCCCGACCCTGCTGAGCTTCGGACACGCTCCCGCAGCGGGCGTGAATGGGCGCCAGCGGCACCGCCCCCCCGCCAGACTGACAGGCGGCTGGACCAATGGCTGCCCGCGATGCTGCCCGGCAACCAATCAGCGCACCCGAGGGGCGGGACGCCTCTCACTTCCCGGCCGCTGCTCGCCTCAATGGGCCCCGCCACCGCCGCGGCACGCGGTCCCGGCCGCCGCTCACCCCCGGTTGGAGCCATGCTCCGCCTCGTTCTCGCAGTCGCTGCAATGCTCGTGGTCGTTCTCCTCCGCCGCCGGCCGCGGAGTCCTCGCCGGTGGCCGCCTCACTGCTGTCTCACTGTCGTCCGCCATCTTGAACGGGGCCTCCGCGCGTGCCGCACCCCCGCAACAAAGCGCGCCGCGATTGGGCGGCGGGGCGCGAGGCATGCCGGGAGTGGTAGTCTGCGTGGGCATGCGGCGGCCGGGTTGCACCTGGGCAGGAACTACAAAACCCGCCGGTCTCTGGGCCGGTACAGCCGCGGAGGCCCCGCCGGGCGGAGAGCCACGGCCCGTCCCCTCACTTGCCCCTCTCCCGTCGAGGCCGCGGTGCTCGCGTCTCCACCCGCTTCCTGCTTGAGGGGGCGGGCCGAGTCTAATGAGGGCGGTGCCGATTGGCTGGGAGAGCCGCCCCCGCTCCCCGCCAGCCAATAGGCGCGCGGGATACTGCGGCGCGGGTGAAGGCGGGCTGAGGGTGAGTGCTGAGGGCGGCAGGAGGGGGCTCATGGCGGGCTCGGCGCCCCGCGGGTGGGTCAAGGTCCTTGTGTCAATCGGCGCCTCTTTCCCCGCCAATTAACGATGTATTTGGTGGTTCTTCCCTTTAACTGCAGCCTCCTCGAGCCAAGCACTAGCTCTCTCAGCCCCCGCCAGTAACGAGGATGGGCTCAAGAGGAGAGCCGGGTGTAGGATGGTGCTGGAGGACACAGTCCAGCTCTGTCCCTGATCTCTGTGGTCGCCGGATGGATGGATTGAGCTTGGCAGTTTGTGCTGTTCTCAAAATCCGCAGAAGTTGGAACACGGGAATTTTTGGGCACTTAGTTCTTTAAAAACCTTTTCCTCAGTGTCCTGGGTGCATCTCCCCATTCCTCACTGCAGGAGCAGCACACCGAGTTTTCCAGCCTGACCAGCCTCTGTGGCTCGTGTTCTGTTTGTCCCCATGTCTGGCTTAGTTGGCACAGGCCAAATATATCCCCAAAAATTGTGTATTTGGGGGAAAACTGGTTCTGGCTCCTGCTGCTGACATCTGCAGCAGTGGGCTGGCCTCTTGTGTGCAGTTCAAACCCGAGCTTGTTAAATATTGATGCCTAAGATGTGTGCAGGCCCTTGGACAGCACGAGTGTTCAGATCCCCAGCTGGCCTTGGTTTCCAGGATAACCCTTCCAAGGGCTGCTTTCCCCCTGCAGTAATTCCTGTGGTGGAGGGACAGAAATAGCAAGGTTTTTGGGAGCAAATGCCAGCTGAGGCTGCAGGCCAGAATGCTGGGGTTACTGAAGTTAGAGCCCTGTGTTTATAAGGGTAGGAGAGTTTTTAGTGTGTTTTTAAAAAACAGGCACACGGAGCCTCCACTGCCGTGATCTGGATCCTCCTGGTGTAGTGTTGCCCCCTCACAGGCTGCAAATGTATAAAATGCTGGTGGGAGGGCAGGATTTGAACCTGCTGGGATAAATAAAAAGCCCTCTGTAACACAGGGAGAGGCTCTCTGTGGGGTCCAGACCCTGCTTGGCATGTACACCAGCCTCCCCAAAGCACTGCTGTTCAGTCTATCATTATTTTGGCCCTCTCTGATACCTTTTGGATCCCCCCTCGTTGCTGCTGGAGCTGTCCCCATCTGTTGCCCTGGTGTCTGGGAAAGGGAAGGAGCACGTGGTGCTTGGTCGAGCTGTTCCATGAGCTGCTGGCAGGGGCTGCTGCTTTACCTCCAGCCCTGCTCCTTCCCTCTGAGCTGCCTCCAGCTGCCAGGACTTGCCCTCCTTCCCACCAAGCTGTGAGTCTGAGTCTTGTTTATAGGACTGAATTACGACTAAAGTGTCTTTTTTTGTTGTTTTCTAGCCCAAAGGGACGTGGTGCTGTGTTTCCAGCCATCCTGAGCCCTCCTGCAGCCTCCTGTTCTCACCTGCTGCCCTCAGGTGCCAGCAGGACGGGCAGTAGGTACCTGATTCCTTTATTTGCAGAGTTTTTGGGGGACTGGTGGTGTCTGGAGGGAGAATGGGAGACCAGAGCCAGGTGAGGCAGAGCAATGGTGACTGAGATTGTCAGGGTTGAGCTGCCAGGAGGGAGCAGGATCTGGGTGAGAGGAAGCTGAGGGGTGTCTACCCATGAGCCAATTCCTTCTCAAATGCAACAGCCACAGGCTGGGCTGTGGGAGTCACCCTGGGTGAGGTGACAGCAAAGTCAGACCTGCTGTCCTTGGGGATTTGCAGGACATGGCTGCACAAAGCCCTGGACGCTCTGGGCTGGGGCTGCAGCGGGGACACTGGAGTCTGTAGCCACCCTGTTGTACTTTTGGGATGTGGATACTCAGAGGAGCCCCTCAGCTCTCCAGAGCTGCCTCTGTGTGGCTGAGCCTTTTGGTTTGAGAGCACACACACAGGATTTCGAGGATTGAGCAGGGAGAGGTCTCTGTGCAGGAGCTGTGAGAGCAGCATCTGCTCGGGGTCAGCCCAGGGTCACCACCCCAATCCCAGCCCCAAGACTGAAAGCAAGCCCAGATCTGTGCTCAGACACCCAGTTTGTTGCTCTGAGCTGTCATTTCCCCATCCTTTGGGCTGTGAGCAGTGGGGGAATGGGATTCAGTGAGTGTCTCATGGGCTTTGGGTCCCAGTTTTGTCAGAGGTGGTTGAGTTCCAGTACCTGGCTCAGGGATTTGACCAAGGCTTTCCTCTCAGGCTTCGTGAGTCCCAGTGCTGGCTGAGAAATTGTCTCAATTTTGCCCCTTCTTCACTGCTCCTGGGTCACCCTCAACCTGCCAGAAATTTCTCCTGATTTCTCTGAGCAGGTAGCAGGAGGCCATGGAGATGCTCCAAGGGCTGGAGCCCCTCTGCTCTGAGCCAGGCTGGCAGAGCTGGGGGTGTTCACCTGAAAAGGAGAAAGATCCAGGGAGAGCTCAGAGCCCTTGCAGGCCTAAAGGGTCCCCAAGAGGGATTTTGGACAAGGAACAGAGTGACAGGACACAGGGAATGGCTTCCCACTGCCAGAGGCAGGATGGATGGGATATTGGGAAGAAATTTTTCTGGAGGGTGAGGGGCACGGCTGGGAGCTGTGGCTGCCCTGGATCCCTGGAGTGAAGCCAGGCTGGATTGGGTTTGGAGCACCCTGGACAGTGAAGGTGTCTCTGCCATGGCAGGGGTGGCACTGGATGAGCTTTAAGATCCTTTCCAACCCAAACCATTCCATGACTCAGGGTGCTGTAGATGGGATTCTGGTTTGATGGCTGCAGGTGCTAAAGGGAAGCAGTTGCTGGAGTTGCAGGTGAACCAGCTGGAAGAGTTTAAGTCTGGCTCAAGTGGCACATCCAGAGTTAGGAGGGTCCACAGAAGCCTCGTTTAATCCAACGCTGTCCTGCAGCCTGTGAAACAGGGATACCCAGCTCAGAGGGTGCCAAAATCCTGCTGGTGTCTCAGTGATGCCCTGAGAAAGAATGGAAATGAGCTTTGAATTAAGTTGCCTGTTAGGGACTAAATATTTGATGTGCTCAGCACGAACAAAATGGCCTGGCCCTGGCACATTTTCCAGCTCTTCTTTTTCCCTTCCAGAGCACGATGTTCCTGGTGGGACTGTCGGGTGGGATCGCGTCGGGGAAGAGCACAGTGGTGGCCGTGCTGCGGGAGCTGGGCTGTGCCGTGATCGATGCCGATGTTATCGCCAGGCAGGGTGAGTTTGCCAGAGCTGATGCTTCTCCCTGAGGTTCCCCTGACAACCGGGATCGCTGCCGGCGAGCGCTGACGGCAGAGGGTGCTCTGGGTACATCGGAGAAGCATTTCCTTCCCGCTTCCAGGTCCGCCAGGCTGCCGAGCAGCCGCCCCGGGAGGGGGGATTGGAGCGAGGATATATTTTTAATAACGAAAAAAGAAAAGATCATGACCTAATGAACACCGTGGAGAGATTGTGCCCTGAATTTCTCTCCCCTGGAGTGTGAGGCTTCCCAACTTTGAAAGCCAAGTCCGGGCAAAAATAAAAGTGGTTCCCTGTAAAGAGGAATCCCTTGGCTTATCCCATGTGCCCCCTGAGCCCCCTGAACCTGTCACTCGGTACATTGGGTGGGATCACTAACGTGGCTGAAAGAGAACATTCCTCTGTGCTGGGTGTTCTTTGCCTGGTGATACTGAGAGATCAGAGCACAAAATTAATGTGCTAAAAAAAAAAAAAAAAAAAAAAAAAAGCTCCAGAGATCCCAGGTCAGGGGGAATTTGGTCCCTGCTCCTGCACTGCACACCTGCCTCTTGCTGCTCTCAAAATGTGCTGCTAGGGCTGGAGGAAAGACCTAGAACATTCCCTCAGTAGGACTGGAGCTCTTATTCTCCCTGATTACCTGTGAGATGTCAATCCCTCCATCCCACTGGGATAACAATGGGAGCAAAGGTTGCCCAGAGCAGCTGTGGTTGCTCCATCCCTGGAAATGTCCAAGGCCAGGTTGGACAGGGCTTGCAGGAACCTGGGATAGTGGAAGGTGTGGCAGGGGGTGGCACTGGATGAGCTTTCCTCCCAGATCAGATTTTGGGATTCTGAGGGCTGTGGATCCTGCACGTGGCAAGTTTGGGGTCTGCAGCTGAGCTGTGGTGCAGTGGAATCATTTGGAAGTGCCTGAGCTTTTCTGTTTGGTGAAGAACTTACTGTGCAGCCACTCAAAGCTGTGATGCTTTAACATTTTATTGCACTGTAATTCCCCTGGAGGTGCAGGAAATTTGCTGGAGGTGCTAAAAGCCCTCAGAGACGGTAGGAAAACACTACAGATACTCCGTGTCAGTTTTCTGCCAATCACTTTATTTTCCACCAATTCCTTTTTTATATGTGTTTGTTTACTATACGGATTTCACCCATCCTGAAACTGCCTCCATGTGATATTCCATGGGAGAAAAAAATTGGTCTTAAAGACTTTTATGAGGTTGGCCTGAGGTTACAACCTGTGGCAATGTTCCTGGATTTGGGAGAGATGATTATCTGCGGTCTGTCCTTCTCTGTGGTTACCCTCAGCTGGAGCTTAATTATGGTTTTATTGCTTCATCCCTTTTGTTGGTGTGGTTTTTTTTTTTGGTTTTTTTTTTTTTGGTGGCTTTAAATTATACGCTCCTGTAACGTCAGAGCCCCTGCAAGGGCTGATTGGGGATTGAGCTTTCAGAAAGGTTTTGTGTTCATTTTCCTGAAGAATTTAGTAAAAGACAGTAAAAAAAAAATCTCAGCAGCAGCCAGAGCCAAGTTGCAGCAGTGAAGAAACAGTGCTGAAGTTTTCAGCTTGTTCTGGTCCCTGTAGGATCTCCCTGCTTGCTCCCTGGTGGGAATGGTCTCAGCCCAGTTCCTGCCCCTGCCTTGGCATGTGGCCATCAGCGTGTCCTCCTGCCCTCCCTGCTGACTTGTCACCCCGAGCAGCAGCACGTGCCTGGAGGGTTGTGGTGCTGAATTAATGTCTGCAGGACTTCGATCTCCCAGGTGGCAGTCCTCAAAGGGACCTTGGGCTGGCAGGGCTGTTCTGGCAGGAGCTGCCGGGCTGTGCAGATGTGGTGCCAGGACAGATGTGCTGCCAGGGGGAGCATCAGCTCCGTTAGTTAATGAGCAAACCCCATCTGAGGGTGATTGCTGATGCAAACCCCGACTGTGCTGTAAACCCAGCTCTCACCCCTGGCTGTTTGATGTTCTCAGTGGTGCAGCCCCACTCCAAGGCCTATCAGCAGATCCTGCAGCACTTTGGCACCGAGATACTCCTGGAGAACAGCGAGATAGATCGTGAGGCTCTCGGAAACATTATCTTCTCCCAGCCAGAGAAACGGCGGCTGCTGAACTCCATCACCCACCCCGAGATCCTGAAGGAGATGCTGAAGCAGGTGCTGAAGTACTTTGTGCTCGGTAAGAGGCCATGGCCCAGCCTGCCAGGAGCATCCCTGCTCCCTCTGCCTTCAGTTTGAATGTGGGGAGAGGAACAGGGACAGAGAAGGGGAAGGGACGTTGAGTGACAGCCTTTGTGCTCTGCCTCCGGTGGCCTTTGGCGTCAGCGTTGGGAGGATTCATTCCTGATTCACTCCTGCCTTTCACTGCTGCCCTTCACCGCTTCCTCTGCTGTTTAAAGTGTATCTGTAGGGCCTGCGAGCAGCTTTGCTGAGATTACCCAATGGATAATGTCACACTCCCGAAACGGCCAAATATCCCTCCCTGCCCCCAGCCTGCTCGGGCTCTGCTGGAAGCTGCGGAGCCCTTTCAGTGTCGATAAGGTGAGGAATGGGCTGACAGCTGTGGCTTCCGAAGTCCCCCATTCCCCCTGATAAATGGAACAAATGCAGCTGTCAGGCTGGGCTGGGGAAATGCCAGATAAGATCACCAGCTGTTCCGGAGGGCTCCGTGTAGACAGACGGATGCTTTCATAGAGTCAGTCTGGATTCACAGCTCTTATCAGAGTTGAGCCCTGTGAGAGCTGAACAGGCCAGGGCTCTGCTGCAGGGTGAGGAGGAGGAGGAAGCACAAAGGAAGCAACAGGCAGGAATGCCAGGAGCCAGAGATGGAGTCTTGAACTCGGGGCTGCGGGCTCAGGAGGCGGATGCTGTCCTGGCCCTCGGCGAGAGCGCTGCGTGGCTTTAGCAGGCTGCTTTGTCCTCATTAGTCAGGATTTAATGATTTGGGATAGCTGGATGGTGTCTCTGAGGATCGCTGTGTAAGGAAAGCTCTGATCGATCAAATCAGAGGGCAGCAGGAAGCCTCTCAGGGCGGAGATGCTGGTGGAACGGTGGCTCCTTGGTTGATGATGTCTTTGTCAAAGCTTTGCTTGCTGCTTGGTTTTAGAGGGGTTATAAAGAGGGGACACCAATAAACCTGGAGATTGGCTGGGGACACATAGGGGAGTGAAGTCCTGACTTAGAGCTTTGCCCTCTCCTCTCCCTCTCCCCCAGGCTCAGCAGGCACCTCCCACCTCCCCAAACACTGGCCAAGGGCAGAGGCACAGAGAGAACCGGGGGGACAGCGACTGTCTGTCACAAGCTTTGCTCCCTGTGCTGACAGAGGTTTTAAACCAAACTCAGCCCGTTCTGATGAGGGTTCAGCCCTTGGGCTGTGCCTGGAGGCTCCTCTGTGTTTCGGTGTCACAGCTGCAGGAGGTCTGCAAGGATTTCCTTGCTCCCCCTGGAAAAATGGAGCTGTTTAACTCCAATTCATGAAGGGAGGAAAGCTGAGCTGGGAAACATTGGCTCGAATGGCTGCAGCCTGGCGAAGTCTTGGACAAGAGGAGGAGTGGAGAGCAGATCCTGCTGTGGGCACTGCTTCCCGGGAGAGGCCTGCACGGCGCACGGCTGCCGCTCTTGCCAGCCAGGCACTGCTGCTCTCATTTCAGCTCCTCGTTTCAGCTCCTCATTATATTTCTGCAGTTTCACCTTTGGTCTGAGAGCAGCCAGGTTAGGGTTGGGGTTTTTTTTTTTCCTCTGAAAACTTGGAATGAAACCATTTCCTCCCTGTGAGAGGGAGGAGGGCCGGCGGGCTCTGCTCTGCTCGGCTGTAATCGTGGAGCTGTAGAGCTCCTGCTTGCTTTGCTTTTCCTGGCAGTAGTGTGCAGCACGAGGGATTTGGGAATGGGGGTTAACGCTGTTCCTTTTTCTGGGGAATGTTGCCGTTTCTGCAGGCTACCGTTACGTGATCCTCGACATCCCTCTGCTCTTCGAGACCCGCCATTTGACCAGGTTTATGAAATACACAGTCCTGGTTTATTGGTAAGTGCTCTGGGAACCATGAGGACAGGGATAATGCCACCTCTGTCAGAGGGGACCATCACATCCTTCCATTCTGGTGAAGGTTCAGCCACAGTCATGGTGCAAACCCACTGAGGGAAGCAACACCTCCCTTTACAGTGCACGAGGGCCTTCCTGAGCTTTCCCTGGAACCTGGCACCATCGTAGAGGGGAAGTCACTGCCTGTGGCCTTTCCACAACACATCAGGGCAGGATTTGGGGCGCTGTTCCAGGCTGTGGGAATGCTGATGCCCAGGCAGTGGTGTCTCTGCTGATCCAAACATGGGCTGATTCCTGTTTTATCCCCCCCTGGTGCCCGAGGAAGGCAGATCCCCCGTTCCCTCCCAGCCCCAGCTCAGCCCCGTGCTCTGCCTGGCAGTGATCCCCAGACGCAGCTGGCACGGCTGATGAAGAGGAACAGTTTGGGTGTGGCCGAGGCCGAAGCTCGGATCAGCTGCCAGCTGCCCCTGGATGAGAAGCGCAAGTGGGCGACCCACGTCATCGACAACTCCGGGGACCGGGAGAGCACGCGCCGGCAGGTCCTGCAGCTGCACGCCCGCCTCGAGGATTCCCTGCATTTCCTCTGGGCACGGCTGGCCGTGGGCACGGCTGTGGCTGGGCTTGGAGGGCTGGTGTTCCTCCTCCTCCGGCATTTCATCTCTTAATTCACCTTTTCTCTTAGTCAAGGAAGGGGCCTGAATTTCCCCGTTTGAAAAGGGCAGTGAAAGGCCACCTCTGTTAATGAGCTTTGCCAGCTGAATGCAGACAGCGGCGTGAGGCGTCTCCTTGCACACTTCCCAAGGTGAAGGCAGCCAGAGGTTCTTTCAGGCACGTTCTCCCTGCTCAAGTTCTCACCCACCAGCTGTGCCTGAGGGATGAGGCCCTCGTCCACTCTGTGGTGGGACTTCAGTGAGTTGAGGCACTTTAATCTGGGACCATTTCACTTTAATCTGGGACAATCACTTTAATTGGGTATAATCACACTTTCATGTCTTCCAGGATAATCTCCTCCCTGGGAGTGGGTGGTTTCTCAGGCCCTGTCACTGCCTGCAGTGTCCCCAGGATGATCCCTCATAGCTCAGCCCTCTTAATCCAAATTTAGACTTGGGATTTCCCCCCTCTTTCATGTTGATTTACTGGAAACGGGTTGAATCAGTGAGGGGGAGGACAGCACCTCGCTCACAAGAATCGGGTTCAGCTGGCTGCTCCTCCCTCCTACCCTCTCTTTTTGTGGCCATCACTCATGGGTCACCTTTGGCTTTGGATCTGAGGGTCTGACCCACCCCGGAGCAGGCTGAGACTGGGCTCTACCTCGTCCAAACTCATTTCCTGCTGTTTGAGCTTCCTTCGGCACTGGTTTCCCGGTGGGAGGGTGGGAGAGCCGAGCCTGGGCGAGGCGGGTGCCGGCTCTTCTCTTTTGTTTTAATAAAGCACCGAACAGCAGCTGCTCCGCATCCCGCGGCTGCTCCCGTGGCTCTTCCCAGCCCGCTCCCAGCTTGTTCCTATGCCGGGGCACGGCTGCGCTCTGTAAAGTTCAGCACATGCAGGAAGAGCTGCCGGGCGCTCCTGCTTTTCCCAGTAAACATCCCTGAGCTGCTCCAGGAGCTGCTTGGAGCATCAGTCTTGCTGGAACCTTCCTGGGGGAAGCTACAGCTCAGTGTTGGCTTCGGGCACCCCACAGAGTGGGTCTGGCTTCCTGGGATGTGATCCCGGACCTGCTATGGTTCTCTGTGGCAGCACATTCCCCTTTGGGTATCCCTGTCCCCACGGGGTGGGTCTGACTCCTTGGGATGTGATCCTGGACCTGCTGTGGTTCTCTGTGGCAGCACATTCCCCTTTTGTGTATCCTGTCCCCACTGTCACCCCTTGTCCCACACACTTTGAGAAAGGTGGGTGCTGCCAGCCCCTGGTCACCTTCTCCCTGCACCAGTGATCCCTGGGATCCTCCGGGATGCTCCTTCCCTCTTGCCTGTGCTTGGTCGTGTGAGCCAGTGTCCTGCCTGTCCCCTGTGCCATCCTTTAGGCACAGGGACCTTCTCAGGGTGTCCCCAGCTAGTACGTGCCCCTTTTTGGGGCCAGGCACTCTTCTACCCCCACCCTCCCCTGAGCCCCACCGTACACCCTGCAGGTCCCGTGTCTCACCCACCTGGTGGTCCCTCTGCAGCCCCAAGGAGCATCCCTGAGCTGGAGCGCCCACCCTGGCTAAGCCAACTCTTCCAGCTGCTCTGGGGGGGCCGTACCCGAGCGCTGACCCCTCCCTGCTCTGAGTGCTCCGTAATTGCGCGGTGCCGCCGGAGTCCCTCGCAGCCAGCCATAAATCAGGGCCGAGCGGCATTTCTCGGCCGAGATAAGCGCCAGTTCCGCCTCCCTCCCGCCCGCCTCCGCGATAAATGGGGCCGGGGGTGGAAGGAGGGAGCGAGACGGGGCCCTAATCGCATTTGGTGCTTCGCTCTCGCCCGGCTGACGTTTGCCCGCCGCTAACGAGTTTAGCGGGGCCGAGGGAGCGAGCGGGGCATGGCGAGGCACAGGGCTGCCCACAGCGCTGGCATAGCCGGAGGAGTTGGTGTGGGTGCA
Source organism: Malurus cyaneus samueli (assembly GCA_009741485.1). Classification (NCBI taxonomy): domain Eukaryota; kingdom Metazoa; phylum Chordata; class Aves; order Passeriformes; family Maluridae; genus Malurus; species Malurus cyaneus. The sequence continues at coordinate 900,778 of CM019234.1, read as the reverse complement.
AACCCCACAGCCCCAGGCGTTGGCACCCACGGGGGAAGGGCTCTGGAGCTCGGCCATGGAGCTGTGCCCGTGGGAGCTGCCCCAGGATTGCCCCAGCATCCCCAGTCCCACTCCTGCCCATCCCAGCCCTCAGCCAAACCTCCTTGGGGACAAGCCCATGGCCACCTGTGTTCGTGGGAGTAGAGCCTCAGCCAACCCCGGCCGGTGACAGATGGCTCAGCTCCCTGGACGGGGTGGCATCGGCGATCGTGGCCATGGAGGTGGCCTGGAGGACACCCTGGCTGAGACCCTGCACTCGTGGCACAGGTGCTGCTCCCTGAGCGGGCTCCCATGGGCTTCCAGGGCCCCTGGATGCTGCACCACGGTCCCGGCCCGGAGCTGAGGCCGCCCCAGCTCACCGCACGTCCCCTCATCGATCGCGAGCACCGCCACGACCGCCGGGCCGGACCCAGCAGAGCCGGGCCCGCGCCGCGAAGCCAAATATTTGACTGTGCAAATTGGCGGCCGGATCGATTCTGCTGCGGCTGGCGGGGGCTGGTGACAGACGGACACTCCCCGCTCCTCCTTCACCCCTGTGCGAGCAGTAGATGCCCTACCAACCCTGAGCACTCCTTCCCAGTGCACCCTCCTTCACGCCCTGGGCACAGCTCCCCCCCCCCCTTTCCCAGTGCACCCTCCCTGCAGATCCCTTCCTCAAGCATCGCCCTCTCAGAGCATCCCTTCCTCAGTGCATCCCCCTCTTCCCAGTGCACCCCTCCCTGCAGATCCCCTCCTCACTCAGAGCATCGCCTTCCTCAGACCCTTCCTCGATGCAATCCCCTTCTCAGTCCACCCCCTTCCATGGCGCACCCCCCCCTCTGCACCCCTTCGTCAGAGCATCCCTTCAATGCACCCCATTCCTGAAACCTCCCATTTTTGGAGCACCTCATCCTTGGAGTCCCCCTCCATAGTGTACCCCTCCCTCAGTGCACCCCCCCTGCCTTAGAGCACCCCTTCCCTGGTATACCATTCCTGGAGCCCCCCCGTTCCTTGGAGCACCCACCATGGGACACCCGCTGGGGCAGGTGGAGGGTGGGGGCAGATGTCCCCCCACGAGGCTGCAGATCAGGGTGATGTCCCCCAGTGGGGAATGTCCCCAGGTGTGAGCTGGGTGGGCGCCTCAATACCCACAAGCGGGGGGACAAGCCGGGGACCCGAGTGTAGTGTCACTACATGGCACTGGTGTCACGGCATGGCATCTGTTGTCGCTGCACGGTCCCCGGGGTGTGGCACAGTGTCAGTGTCACTGCACACCTCCCTGGGTGTCACACAGTGTCACCGCGGCTGCACAGCCCCACTCGTGTCACAACAGAGCTGTCGCGCAGCCCTGCGGTGTTGCACAGCCTCACTGTTGCTCCCTGGGTGTCACATGTCACTGTCACCGCGCTGTGCACAGGGTGTCACTGTCACTATGGGGCCGCCGGGTGCCACGCAGTGTCACTGCAGCTCCCGTGGATTGTCACACAGAGTCACGTCAGTGCTGGTGCTGGGCTGTCACACAGTGCTATGTCACCGCGTGGCCCACGGCGTGTCACCCATTGTCACCGTCACTGCCGGCCCGCAGTGTATCGCCCAGTGTCACTGTCACTGCATGGCCCACTGGGTGTCACCCACTGTCACCGTCACTGCACAGCCTGGGGTGCCACACACCGTCACCGTGCAGGATACGCCCCGCTGCCACCCCCTGCACCCCCATCGCTGGCACCCCCTGCGCACCCCCCTCCCCGTGTCACACCCTGTCCCCCTTGGGACAACACATCTGGTCCCAACAGCCCAAGTTCCCGCTACTCCCACCCATGTCCCCCTGGCGGAGGGGACATGTCCCCGAGCCCGTCCCCGCCGGCAGCAATGCGGCCGTCACCTCCCAGCACTCACCGCTGGCGCTAATTAACTGCCGGTGTTGGCAGCCCTTAATTGCCGCGCGGTGGGAGGGTGACGGGCCCCGCCGTGGTAATGAGCGGCAGTGCGGGGACAGGGACGGGGAATGTGCCACCCACACCTTGCCCGCCTGCAGCCCGCGGCCGGGCTCCCCCCGCGCCGGGCAAGGGACAGCGCCTGCTGCTGGCCTGGGACACGCTGGGATGTCGCTGTCCCCGGGCCAGCGCTGACCCAGCTCTCTGGCCTGCTCGCCAGCCCCTGGATCAGCTGGCCGGCCACCGGCCAACTGGCTGGACAGGCAGACAGACAGCTGGGAGGGCAACCAGTCTGGTGCTCTACTGGCCAGCCAGCCAATCCATGAGCCAACCAGGCAATCAGTCAGCCAGCTGGCCACCTAGCCAAGCAACCGACCAGCCAGCCAGCCTACCCCTCAACCATCCAGCTAGTGCCCAACCAGCCAGCGAGCCAGTTGGCCACCAACCACCCAGCTTGCCAACCAGCCATCCAGTTGTCCTTCAAGCCCACCAGAGAGTTGGCCAAGCCACGAGCCGGTCCTGTGGCTAGTCCAGCCAGCCACCTGGCCAGCTCCAGGGTTGATACCCTGGGGCCTTCCCTTACTCCCACGTTGATCCATGCTGGAGCCACACCTGCCCTGCCTGCCCACAGCTGAGTGTCCCCTTCATGTCCCTTCCAGAGCCCATCCTGGGGACACAGTGGGACTTTAGGGACAGCATCCAATCACATCAGGGGCAGCCTGCAAACGGCCGTTCCCTCCCCAGGCTCATCATCATGAACCGACATTGGGCTCCTTGGTTGTGTCCAGCTCTGAGTCCTAATTCCAGCTGAGCCCACCCGGGCTGAGCCACAGCTGCGGGACCAGGTGGCAGGTTTTGGGGCACAATGTCCCTGTCCCCTTGGACAAGCGGGTCCTGTGGGCAGCGTCTGCCACAACGCCGGGAGGGGAAACTGAGGCACGGCATGGCACAGTGCCTGCCCCACGAGCCCCCTGCCCTGGCCCAACCACCCTCATCCTTCCCCAAATCCTCCGTGAGTTCCTCAGTGAGCAGGAGGTGGGGGGCACAGCCATCCCCGGCCAAACCTGCGCCCCTGGAGCATTGATTGTCCCTCCCCACGCGGGTCCCAGCTGGCCCACGCCCGCCGCGCTGCAGCCAGCGGGCTCGCGCAAAGTTCTGGACTCGATTTGCTCCTTGAGAGCGCGCGCGGGCGTCGAGCGAGCCGCGCACTCGCCACCGCCGCGCCCAACCGCCGCCACTGCTGTCACCATACAGCCACTGCTCGCAGCCACGCGGCTGCACTACCGCTGACACCACCGGCACTGCTTCACCTCACCACGCATCTGCATGCAGCACACTGCCACTGCTGTCACCACAGCCACGTCAGCAGACCACAGCCGCAGTCCACTGCCACAACAGCTGCACCGCTGTAGCCACCGCCGCCACTGCTGTCACTGCCACTGCTGTCACCGCCACTGCTGTCACCACCCACTGCTGCACCAACCAGCTGCTACACTGCCACTGCTGCCACAGTAGCTGCAGCCACTGTCACTGCCTCGCAACCTCGGGAGCCACCACCACAACAGCTGCAGCCACTGTCACCGCTGTCACCAACCATCACTGCAGCCACTGCCCCAACCACTGCAGCCATGACAGCCACTGTTGTCACCACTGCAGCCCCCACCGCAGCCATCACCACAGCCACTGTGGCCACCACGGCAACCACTGGAGTCACCGCTCTCACTGGAATCACTGCTGCCACCACTGCTACCACAGCCACCACAACACTGCAGCCACTGTTGCCACCACTGCTGCCACCTCCCAGCTTTGTCCCTTTCCCAGCTCCTGCACTCCCAAACGTGGCCCCTTGGAGCTTTGCCCTCTGTGCCCAGGTGGATGGAAGGGCATCCCTGCTGCAGCTCCTCTCCATGCAGGGTTTGGGGACAGGGACAGAGAGCACCTCAGAGGCTCCAGCCAGTGTCACCTGGGGTGTCATAAGCTCCCCACACAGTGCTGCTGTCCCAGGGCAGTGTTAAAGCTGTCCTGGCTCTGCAGCCAGGCGGTAGGGCCATGGCATGGGGACATGGTGGCCGAGGGTGGTGGCTGTGCCACCGGGACACGATGTCCTGTGGCGACAAGGTGAGCCAGGACTGTGTCCCCACAATGAAGGATGGTAGCCAGGACCAGGGATGTCCCCTGACCCTCCAGGTGAGACGAGTGCCCGGATGCAAACAGGATGGGCCTGTCCCACCACGATCATGGGCTGTGTGAGTCACCACCAGCACGGGGACAGGGTGTCCCCACCACGGTCACCCCGTCCCCACGCAGAGCCCCCTGCCCACCCGGGCCACCCCGTCCCCGTGCTGGTGGTGACTCACGCAGCCCGTGACCTCGCAAGGCGTATTTTTAGGCACTTGTTAAAACAAGAAGATAACGAGGAATGAGGCGGGGGGGCACAAAAATGATTGAGAAAAGAACCAGGGAAGCAGCTGGTGACATAATGGTGACAACTTTGAAGGGGGGGACACTGTTCTGCCAACACCCCCACCCCAAAATACTCTCCCCTCCCACCTTGTACCCCCAGAATAATTGCCTCCTTAAAGGCAGCTAATTGATTTCTGCTCGTTGATTAAAGCCTCTGCAGGAGCTGGGGGACATGCGGGGGCGATCGATGGCTGTCAAGCGTCCCCTCTTTTGGAGCGGGGGTGGGGCTTGTCCCCCGTGTGTCCCCTGGCGCTTGGGGCCATTGCACAGGCATGAAGGTGATGAAGGGATGCACCCCCAGGGGTTTTTTTTGGGGCAGGGGGGGATGATGTTCCCATGGACTTCATAGGTGCCACCAACGTTGATGCTCCCTCGGTGTTGTCACCCCGGGCCACCGAAGCGCCGTGGCGGGCGGCACTGGGAGCGGCCCCGGGCTGCTCTACGCTTCTGTGGCCGTGTCCCCCTCCCCCGTCCCCGCGTCCTTCGCTCACCCCCGGCGCTGGCGGCGCCTGTCACTTGCCATCGCGTCCTGCTGTCCCCGCCGAGGCTGATGGAGATGGCAGGCGACGGAGCGGGCGCAGCCGCGTGTCCCCGTGTCATGAGCCCGCCGGTGCTCGGCCCCCGGGGACGGCTCTCTTGCGTGGCCCGGCCATGCCCGCGGTGGCACCCGCGGGTGCCCCATTGTCACCGCGCCCTTTGCCACCGGCGGTGACATCCCATCCCATAGACCCACGGTTGACCGCCATGGATGCTTGGCCACGTGGGTGTCACCTGGGCTGTCCCGAAGTGTGGTCCCTCGTGGGAGGGGAAATTGAGGCAGAGAGAAGGGGCGGGCCCTGGGCACCATCCCCCGTGGGTGTTCTGCTGTGGGGACACAGGTGACGGGATCCACGAGTGTCCCCTGCTCCACGGGGACGCTCGGAGTGCTCAGGGTCGAGGGTGGCATGCGTGGGGACAGGGCGTGGCTCGGGTGACCACGCGGGGCCGGGGCCACCGAGAGGTCCTGAGCTGTCTTAGGGGAGGGTCAGTGGGGCAGCCGGGGCCGATCCCACCTCCCTGCCTCAGTTTCCCTCCTCCGGAGAGCGGGGATCGAGGTAGCGGGGTGGGGGCGTTCTCATAGCGTGGTTAACAGAAGCAGGGGCGTGTCTAGGAGGAATGGGGGTTCCCGCGGGGGGTGGGCGTGTCCGCCGGGGTGGGCGTGGCTCGCTCGCGCCGGGGCGCACGGACCAGCGGAGCGCACGACGAGCCGCCGCCGCCGCCAGCCCGAGCCCCCGCCGCCGCCGCGCCCGCCGCCCTGCTCCCCCCGCCGGCACCTCCTTCCCCGGGCGCCCAGGCGCCCCCGGCCGGCGGGGCTCAGCTGGCCGGAAACTTTGCTGGCGCCGCGGCGGGGTGGTGATGGTTCTGGTGCTGGTGGTCGCTCATCCCGGTGCTGGTGAGCTCCGCCGGTGCGACGGCCGGTAGAGATGTTGGCACCTGCCGGATGGTCTCGAGCCCACGGCCCCCGCCCCCCCGCAACCCGCCGAGCGCGGCCCCCTCCCGCCGCCCTCCACCCTGGTGCAAGGTCCCCAAGGCAAACCGGGGAGACCGGGCAAACCGGGACCGCCGGGACCGCCCGGAGAACCGGGACTTCCGGGGCCGGTGGGCGCGCGGGGTGAAGCAGGAAGACCGGGACCCCCGGGATTACCGGGGCCGGGGGCTACGGGCGCGGTGAGCGCGGCCACCTACAGCACGGTGCCGCGAGTCGCCTTCTACGCCGGCCTCAAGAACCCCCACGAGGGCTACGAGGTGCTCAAGTTCGACGACGTGGTCACCAACCTGGGCAACAGCTACGACGCCGCCTCGGGCAAGTTCACCTGCGCCATCCCCGGCACCTACTTCTTCACCTACCACGTCCTCATGCGCGGCGGCGACGGCACCAGCATGTGGGCCGACCTCTGCAAGAACGGGCAGGTAAGGGCTGCCCATCCCGGCTCCCGCTGCGGGAACAGGAGCTCCGCTGTCCCCCAAGCACGGGAGAAGCGCTCTGGGTGCTCCCTCGGGGTGCCCCGTCCTTTTCCTGGCCTCCGCGATGCACCCTCGGGATGTTTCCTCCTCCTCCTGGCCCCAAAAATGCGCCTCCAGGGTGCCACATCCGTCTCCCGGTGCTGCTGATGGACTGCGGGTGCTTCTCCAGGGTCCCCATCCTTTACCCAGCTCCAGAGATGCATTCCCTGGGTGCTCCATCCTTCTCCTGGCCCCAGGGATGCACCCCCAGGGTGCCACATCTTTCTCCCAATGCTGGTGATGGGCTCTGGGTGCTTCCCGAGGGGCCCCATCCTTTCCCCGGCCCCAGAGATGCATCTCCAGGGTGTCACAGCCTTCTCCCTGTGGCAATGGTGGGCTCTGGGTGCATCCCTGGCGTGCCACATCCTTCTCCCCGACACTGGCATGCACCCTGGGGTGCTTCATCCTTCTCCCGGTGGGGAAGGTGGGCTCTGGGTGCACCCCTAGAATGCCCTGTCCTTTTTCCTATCCCCAGGAATGCACCCCCAGGATGCTCCCTCCCTCTCTCGGTGACAATGACGGGATGTGGATGCGTTTCCAGGGTGCCACATCCTTCTGCTGGGTGCCGAGGTGTAACCTCAGGGTGTTCTGTCCTTCTCCCAGTGACACAATGGACTCTGGGGACACCCCCGAGGTGCTCTGTCCTGCTCCCAGCTCTGGAGCCGAATCCTCAGCGTGTCCCAGCCTCCTCTCCGTGCCAAAGATGCTCCCCCAGGATGCTCCATCCTTCTCCCAGTGGCAATGATGGGCTCTGGATGCGTCCCCGGGGTGCTCCGTCCTGTGCCCTGCCCTCAAGGAGCACCCGTGGGATGCCCTGCCCTTCTCCCAGGGCCAGTGAAGGGCTCCGGGTGTACCCCAGGGGTGCCCGTTCTGCTTCCCATTCCCCGACGCTGCCCTGTGTGCCCTGTCCCTTTCCCAGTGCTGGGGACAGTCACCATCCGCCTTGACGTGTCCCCAGGCGTTCCCTCAGCTCTTTCCTTGGCCCCAAGGTTAGGTCACATGACAGCCGGGGCCGATCCACCTCCCTGCCCCGTTTTTCCCTCCTTCTCGGAGAGCGGAAGAGTATCGGGGCGGGGTCGTACGTGCCGGCAGGGGGCGTATCTCATTAGGGCGTGTCGTCGGTTAAACAGAAAGCGAGTCCTATGTATATTAGCGGAGCGAATGGGGCGGTTTTTTCCTTATTCCGGGCCTCCTGTGGTGCGTGTTTCCCGGCGGGGTGGGCGTGGCTTCGTGCGGCGCACGGACGCGCACCGGAGCCAGCGCCGTCCGGAGCCGCAAAGCGTAGAGCCGCCAGCCCCCGCCAGCCCGGCCCTCTCCCCCCCCCGACCGCCCGCCGCCGACCGCCGCCCTGCTCCCCCCCGCCGGCACCATTCCTTTCACCGGGCGCCAGCGCCCCCGGCGGCCGCGGCTTCAGCCTGGCCGGAAAACTTTCGCTGGCGGCCGCGGCGGGAGGGTTGGTGTATGGTTCTGGTGTCTGGTGGTGCTCTCCGGTGATAGCAGGAGCTGGTGGCACGAGCCAAAGAGCCCATCAAACACCCACCGCACCCACCAACCAACAACACCGCGCAAGTATACGGTTATACGTTGCCGAACGGCCAAGTACGAGATGTTGGGGCAACCTGCCGGATGGTCTCGCGAGCCCTACTGGCCCGCCGCCCCACCCCCGCAACCCGCCGGAGCGCGGCCCCCTCCCGCCGCCCATCCACCCCTTCGGTGCTAGAGGGTCCCCACGGCAACAACTCGGGGAGACGGGCAAACCGGGGCCACCGCCACGGACCCGCCAGGAGACAGAACCCCCACACAGCAAGACCCCCGCCGGGGCATCGGTCGGGCTTACGCCGGCCGCGCCGATCGCGTGAAGCAGGAAGACCAGGGACCCCCCGCACGGCCCCCCACATTCACCCCGCGCCACAGGCGCACCCCACGCACGCCGCCCAGAAAATCACAACCGCCAACCACCCCAACCGGCACTAAACCCCACCGCCCACAGCCACTACGGCGACGCCACAGCTCCGAGCCGCAGCGCCAATACCCCACCGCCACGCCCGACCACTCAGCCGCCCGACGCATCGTCCCTACTTACGCCAACCACCACACACACCAACCAGGCCTCAAAGACAACCCCCCACGCAAGAACGGACGCGGGCTCAAGATTCGACGATGTAGCACCCTCCAACCCACACTGCGCACGACAACAGCTCGACGCCGCCTCGGGCCAAACCCACACACGCCCGTCATTTCACCACACCCTGCCACGCAGCACGACTCCGCCACACCCATCCCACCACCCCTCCGCACCCCCCCACCAAAACACCCACCAAACACACCCACCCCCCCGCCCACGCCAACCCACCAACCACCAACACCCCACCGGCCACCTCTCATTCTTCACACTCACCACACACCAACTCCTCCCCCAAACCTGACCGCCCCCCCCACCGGCCAGACCAGAAACCCCACAAGCCCCCCACAACGCGCCCCAACCACGCCACTGTGGCGCCAAACACCCGACCACCTCTAATGCCAACGAACCGGCGGCACAGGGCTCACAGGAGCACACCTGCCATCTCAAGACCAGTCCACGAACATGCCCCCAACCCCCCCACACACCCCCAACACAACACACCCGGCGGAAACCCACGCGAATCCTCCGGCTAAGTACACCACCAAAGCAACCCCCCGCGGAGACCAAGAAGCGCTCTGGGTGTTTCCCTCGGCGGTGCCCGTCCTTCTCCCACTGAGCGCACACCTCCGCCACAAACGACATCGACACCTCAACGGGGATGTTCCATACACCCTCCTCTCCAACCGAGCTCACACCCACAGAATCCGCCCCAGCCCCTCCAGAGGATGCAACCCATCCCACCGCCCATCTCATCCCCACCGGCCTGCTACGCCACCCTGCACGTACGGAACACAACTGCGGACGTGCTCTTCTCTCCAGAAACCGCGTCAACACCACCTCTACCCACCACTTACCCAGCTCATCAGAGATAGCCAAACTTCCATCATCCACGGCGCTGCTCCCATCGACTCCCTGGCCCCAGGGAGCTACCCCCCGCGCCAAATGCACACATCTTCTCATCCCCCAATGCTGCCAGTCAGCATGACAGACTCTTGCAGGTGCCCCCACAAACAACTTCCAGCCAAGAGCGCCGCCCCCTATCACTTCCTCCAACGGCCCACCAACGAGATCGGCCACCCATCTCCAGTGGGTGTACAGCCCTTCTCTCCATGGCTATACGACCACCTGAGGCTCTGGGTGCATCCCTGGCGTATCACTTCTCCCCGACACTGGCATGCACCCTGGGGTGCTTCATCCTTCTCCCGGTGGGGAAGGTGGGCTCTGGGTGCACCCCTAGAATGCCCTGTCCTTTTTCCTATCCCAGGAATGCCCCCAGGATGCTCCCTCCCTCTCTGTGACAATGACGGGATGTGGATGCGTTTCCAGGTGCCACATCCTTCTGCTGGGTGCCGAGGTGTAACCCAGGGTGTTCTGTCCTTCTCCCAGTGACACAATGGACTCTGGGGACACCCCCGAGGTGCTCTGTCCTGCTCCCAGCTCTGGAGCGAATCCTCAGCGTGTCCCAGCCTCCTCTCCGTGCCAAAGATGTCCCCCAGGATGCTCCATCTTCTCCCAGTGGCAATGATGGGCTCTGGATGCGTCCCGGGGTGCTCCGTCCTGTGCCCTGCCTCAAGGAGCACGCCTGGATGCCCTGCCTTCTCCCAGGGCCAGTGAAGGGCTCCGGGTGTACCCCAGGGGTGCCCGTTCTGCTTCCCATTCCCCGACGCTGCCCTGTGTGCCCTGTCCCTTTCCCAGTGTGGGGACAGTCACCATCCGCCTTGACGTGTCCCCAGGGGTTCCCTCAGCTCTTTCCTTGGCCCCAGAGATGTGCCTTGGGGTGCCTTGCAGTGCCCTGGAGCACCCCCACAGCGTCCCCGGGGTGTCCTGCCCGCCCCCCGCCCAGCGTGCCATTGTCGCCGCTGCGGTCCCCGGTGGGGACAGGGCTCCCGGGCAGGGACAGTGTCCGTGGTGGCCTCGAGGGGGGCAGCGCCTGCCCCGCTTTTAGGGGCTGCCCCCAGCCCGGAGCCTGCTCTGCTGCTGTGTCAGGAGAGATGTCCCCAAGCCGGCTGGGCTGCGTGGGGACCCGCGGGGGACACATCCTCGGGGTGGCTCCATCCTTCCCCCTTCCCGCTCCCGCATCCCCCCGACCCCATCCCGCTAAGCCCCCCAAACGCCAGACTCAGCCTCGCCACCCCGCGGCTTTCGGGGGGCCCTTCCCCCCTTTTTCCAAGCCGTGTCTCCCTCCCGGCCACCACTCGAGGGACAAGATGTGGCTGTGACCCCCGGGATGTCACCCGAGCTCAGTTCCCCTGGATGTCACCGCAGCCAGCATTCCCGCCGGGATCCATCCACCCCGCTCCCGCTTCCCATCGCTTCCTCCGGCGTCACACCCCGCGGCGCATCCTCGTCCTGAGGATGTGGGACCCCGAATTAACCCAAAACTGAGTTATCACCCCAAAAGCAGCCGGGGTGTGAAGGAGGGAGTGGGAGTCTTGTCACGGCCACCGCGCTTCACCCCCCGACTCTGAGCCTTGCGAGCGGGAGCACAGCAGGAGCCGCTCGCTGCTTTTCTCCTTCCAAACAGCTCAAATTTCCTTTTATTGGGATTTGGTTTTTGTCTTTCCCCACCCTCCAGCCCCAGATTTTGGGGTGTCCCAGCGCCGCTTGGCACTTCTGGTTTTTTATTCCAAGCAGCATCCGTGTAACTCCAGACTGAGCACCCCAAAAACTCACCTCGATCCTTTTTGCCTTCCACAAAATATTTTTGGGCCACCCAAACCTTTCCAGCCCCCAACTCTGCGGGGCATCGACATTCCTGGATGAATTTCCAGAAGCTATGGAGCCCCTTGTCAAGCGGAGCCGCGCTCGGGCGGGTGATGCAGCTTAATTAACTGCTTGTTAATTACTAACAAGGCATCGCCGCATCGATATCTATAAAAAGATCCCCCACAATGCCCCAAATAATTTAAAATGGGGTTATTAGGGGGTTGCTGCAAAAATCCCTTATCCCTGGCATGGTGTGGGGTTCCCAGCGGATAAATGTCGATCCTGCCATCTTCGAAGCGACTCAGAACTTGGGGCCCCTCTGACCCCAAATTTCCTGGGTGTGGCGCTTTGGGGCAGCCCATCACCGTTGGGTCGGGGCTGCAGTTAATGAGAGCCAGGGGAGCTGCTGCTGGTGGTTAATTAGCATTAATTATTATTTGTATTAGCCCGTAGCTGAGGCGAGGGCAGCGGGAGGGGGAGGTGGATGGACAGATGATGAAGGGATGGATGGATGGGACAGCGGGGGGCCGGGGGTTTGGGACCCCCATGGTATAGGAGGGCCATCTACAGCTCAGGAGCGTCAGAGCCCCTGGGGTTCCTGTTGGGGACAGTCCCCAAGGGTACACAAGGACTGGTTGGGGGTCCTTGGGACACCCACTGCCCTGTCTGGGGGTGCGGGGGACACCTCCTGCTGCACCCAGGGTGCTGGGGACACCCTGCTGACCCAGGGTCCTGGGGGACATCTGCGTCCAGCCTGGCACTGCTGCTGCACCCAGGGGTCCTGGGGGGCACCTCCTGCTGTGCCCAGGGGTCCTGGGGACACCGCTGCTGACCAGGTGCTGCACTGCTGCTGCCCAGGGTCCTGGGGGCACTCCTGCTGTGCAGTCTGGGGGACACCTGCTGCTGCACCCAGGGGTGCTGGGGGACACCTCCTGCTGCACCCAGGGGTCCTGGGGGACACCTGCTGCTGTGCTCAGAGGGATCTGAGGGGGAACACCCACGGCTGCTCCCGGGGGTGCTGGGAGGGCACCCAGCGCTATGCCCGAGGATCCTGAGGAGCACCTTCTGCTGCATTTGGGGGTCTTGAGGGGCAGCTGCTGCCACGCCTTGGGAGTCCTGGACCAGATCTGGGTACGTGGGACAGTGTGTCCCTGAGGCCCCAAGTGTCACTGCGAGCAGTTTGGCCTAGACATGGCAGCACCCCGCTGTTCCCTGACTTGTGGGTTCAGCCACCTTGGGGACCGCTCCAGAGTGTCCCCAGCACCGGGGACACCCCCAGCATTGTCACTGGCGTCGGGGACAGCGGCTGCAGCAGTCGGGCCGGGGCCGTGTCGCCACCATGGCTCCCACCTCCGGGCTGCGCCACGGGGAAACTGAGGCACAGAACAGGACAAAGGGGTGAGGCCATCGCGGGGCCGGGT
>CM019234.1:862746-888043 GCA_009741485.1 Malurus cyaneus samueli | reverse complement strand
CCCCCAACGCCCATCTCTATCCTCTCCATCCCAGAGTGCCCTGAACCACTGGAAACAACTTTCAGGCTGTGTGGTTTGGGGTTACTGTTGTGTCACCCCATTCCCGAAGATGCACGGGGGGTTCCAGATTAAATTCAGTGCTCTGCTGAGCCCACCCGGCCCGGGAGCAAATGGGGCAGGAGTTCCTGCAAAGATCAGAGGTTTGTGCCCGGCCTTACCGGAGCAGTTGTAGCCGGCGAGGAGAGAGTCCAGCAGAGGGAGTGTGGTGTGCTGGAACACCTCCTCCTGCGTGGCCTCCTCGTCAAAAACGTGGTCGAACACGAATTTGAGGGTCTTGCGGCGGCGGGCGGTGCTGCGGGCTCCGCCGGGCCCCTCGGGGCTGAGCAGCACCATGTGCTGGTTCTGGACGCGCAGCACCAGGGGCTCAGCCCGCTCCTCGGGGACCGGGGGCCGCACACGCAGCACCACGGCCACGGAGCCCTCCTGGGGCGGGAGGCTCTGCGCCCCAGTGGGGACCTTGGGCTGCGCCATGGCGCTGCTGGGGGACGCGGTTCCCAATCTGGCGATCTGGGTTCTCATGTACCAGATCTGAGGAGGAATAGGTTCAGCTGGAGGGTGGAGTAGGGGAGAGAGGTTCCTAGGCTGGGTGAGGTCTCAGAGCCCCTCCCCGGCTGTGCTCCCACCCCTTCCCTGTGCCAACCCCTTTGGAGCCCCACATAAGCCTCAACCCCCTTCAGGCTCCCACAGCTTCTTCCAAAACGCTGCCTCCCCTTCGGATGTCCTTGGATCCCCAACAGCCCTACATGTTCCTACTGCTATCTGAGCCCCCACAGCCTCCCCAGAGTCCTTCCAATCTCTTTGGGAATTTAACCCCCTCCCACAGCCTCACTAGGGGTCCTAACATCTCCCTTGGAGCCCACTCAGCCTTTCACCTTTTGGCCCCCTAGCCCCTCTCAGGACACTGTCACCCCTTTGCTCTGAGCCCCCTCCCACCGCCCAGCCTCCCCCCGCTCCCAGACCCCCGCGTTCCCATTCCGTCCCCGCAGCCCCGGCACCAGAACTGACCCAGCAGCGACCGCGTCCGCAGTAGGAACTGCACAACCCACGCGTGGGGTTGGCAGCGCAAGGTACGAGCTCGTTCAGCGAGAATGGGCTCTGCAATCGTCTCCGCTGCAGCGCCCGTGCTGAGAGCAGCGATCCGAGTGCGACCGGGAGCTGCCGGGAGCGTCGGTCGCGGGACAGCCCGGCCGTTGTCACTCGCGCTCAGGAATCCACCGGTGCCCGGCAGCCCTGGAGCGTTGTCGCTCGTGGAGCTGTGCTGGCACCAACGGAACCCCCGACGATCCATTGTCGTGGAATCCACGGGGTCACCGACGGGTCTGGGTGGGACGGGATGATCTCGCTACAGCTTCCCCGGCTGTAGGGGCAGCCGCCCCTCTCTCACACCCCTCTGTGGCCGCTCCTCTTTTGCCGCAGCCCAGGATGCGTTTGGTGTTTGGTGCTGCCAGCGTGTTGGCTCAGGTGCAGCTTTTCCTGCGCCTGAACCCCATGTGCTTTATCTGGGCAGGCTGCTCTCAGCTCTTCTCCCATCCGTGCTGGTGCCTGGCATTTGTTCCTAGCAGGTGCAGCCCCTTGCATTTGGGCTTGCTTATTGAATTGCCTCGTGTTCTCCTGGTTTCCCCTTCTGACCGTCTCTCTCGTGCCACTGGCACCACTCGCTTCCGTACTTTTGTAATAAAATGGTGGCTGGAGGGTGGGCTGCAACCCACTGTCCGATGTGGAGAGGGATTGAGCGGTTCCATGGCAGAGCCCTGAGGGACAGCCCTGGTCACCACCCTGTTGCATCTCTCTGGTGGTGGTGCCATTCAGCCGCATTCCTCAACCCCCCACAGCCCACCCCTCACAGCCGTGTCCCTCCGTTTCAGGGATGAGGATGTCTGCGGGCCATGAGTTGTGGTGCTTGCATTTTATAAGGGATGAAGGAATCTAGCCTGTGGTGCAGCTGTGGATTGGGGTGTCTGGGGATGGTGCTGTGTTGCACTTTGGGCTGAGTAATGAGGATCCCTCGTGTTGAGAAGCACATTTAGTGCACAGAGCTTGGGGGGCGGCTGCCCTGGGAGCTCTGTGGGCAAACAGCCAGAGCCTCCAGCAAGCGGCCAGTCATCTGGCCAACCTGTTAAAATTCCCTGAGCAGATTCCACATAAATTCTAAGAGAGTTTGAGTCTCTCCGTTGGCGCAGCAGTTTGGTGCAGTTACTTCAGAGGGTCGAGTACGGGACCGGGCTGTGCCTGCACCCACCACGGGTCTCGGGGGAGCACATTTGAGCCAGGCTCAGGGGGGACAGAGCGAGCCCAGAGTCCTTTAAATGTTTTAAAGAATAAAGTGGGGAACTGTTTACAATCCTGGGCTGTATCATGTGCTGGACACTGCTGTTCAGTGCTGTGGTGTTCTTTTTTGAGGCACTCCGGTCCCAGAGGTCTCCCGTGCAGCTCCCGGGCTGCCCGTGCTGTCCGGCCGGGCACAAACCCCCGCGGAATGCCGGACCCTCGGGAATGCCGGCGGTGCTCACGGAGCCTCCTCGGGAAGGGGATCCAGGGCGATCCGCAGGGAGAGGCGCCTCAGCTCCGAACCGCTCCTATACCTATTCACTCCAAGTGGCAACACCGTCCCCTTTGCGCCCGCTCAGCCCCTCATAACCTGACACCGTCTCAAGCCATGGCCTCCCCACAGTCCCTGCACCTCCTGCCCTCGCACAGGGCCCTGCACCCAATTTGGGCTTTCCCAGCCACAGCCACGCCCCAATTCGCTCCGCTCCTGAGGCGTTCCGTCCGCGCGCCATTTTAATTGGCCGCCGCGAAGCCCGCCCCTTGATGTGGGCTCCGCTCCCGCCTCTCCGATCTCCCATTGGCTTGGCCGTTCCGCGCGGTGCCTCCCGGGGTTTGTAGTTCTGAGCCCCGACGCAATGCGCCGAGTGTAGTCCCGCGCTGCCGCTCGCCCCTCTGCCGGCCGCTCCGGGGCAGCAGCAGCAGCTCAGAGCCCGGCGAGGGGGCTTGAGCAGGTCCGGGGTCCGGGATCGGAGGGGCTTCTGGGGGCATGTGGAAGGGAGCAACACCTGGGACACACACACCGGGGCCATACACACCTGCCCTGCCACGGGCCCCCTATAGCCACATGGGCAACACACCCGGGACAACACGTGAAATGAACACCAATGTGGCACAACGGACGCACACTCAACACCACGGACACCCACATGGAGCACCAACTGGGACACACACACTGGCACCATGGAAGCAACCTGGACACAACCTGGGCGCACCACACTGGGACAACCACAACTGGGACACCTGGGCCACCAACTACGCACTGGGATACCAACACACTACACACCCACCTTTTTGGGGTACACACCGACGACACACCTGGCAACGACACTGGCACACACAACAGCCTGGGGCGCAAATATGGGCACCACACAGGCCAGGAGGGACACCCAGGCCACCCCGTGGTCCCAGGGCTCGATTCTTGATTCTCCACCAAGCCATGGAGGCGCCCCTGGTCCGAGGCACCCGCTGTCACCTCTAATTGGGCCACGCCGCCCGTGCCGAGGCAGCGGTACGGGGCGTGTGCCCGAGGGTCCAGTGCTCTGTGTGGATGCCCGTGTCCTCCTCTCAAAAGTGGCGATGCTGTGTTTTCTCAGGGACACCCCCACATGTGCCACCGGCTCTGGGACAGCGACAGCAGTGCGGCACCCCCAGTGTCCCCACCGAGGTGGCAGAGGGACAGGGACCTCTCTTGACTGGTTGATTGATAAAGCGGCGTCGGGGAGGTGGCGGCGGGAAGCCCCGTGCCCCGGGGGGACATCGGGACACAGACGCAGACGGAGAGATCACAGCTCTGCTTACCATGTTGTCACCCCGGCGGGAGCGGGGGCAGGACAGCGGCTCCCCCCACCCCAGCAAGCCCCTGCCGGGGGCGGACACTGTAGCAGCCCGACCCCGCCGAGACCCCCGGCATCGCCCCGCGGCGGGCAGAGAGCAGGGGCGGGACAACGGGGGGGCACAGCCGGGGATGGGGTCCCGTGGGGCAGCGCGGGGGGCAGCCCCAGCCTCCTGCCACCCCCCACCCTCCGGAACCCCAAGCCCTCGATTGGCAGCCTTGGAGCAGCTGATGGAACGAGAGGGGGTCTGGGCACCGAAGGCACCGGCAGCGCTGGGAGCGGGGATCCATGGGCTGGACGGTGGCAGGGGATGCCGTGGGGCTGGGCAGGAGCGAGGGAGGGCTGCGGGGCGGTGGGGCAGCAGGGAACGGAACCACCGGCACGGGGATACGGTGGGTGGGGGGTCACTGCGGGGGATGCCGGGGGGTGCCGCGGTCCGGGCTCAGTCCGAGTAGATGATGAAGCCGGAGAAGGTGCTGTACTTGTTGTTGTTGCCGCCGGGGCTTTGCCCCCGTCCAGCTTGATGAACACCTCGTCCCCCGCGTCCAGGTGCAGGATGACGCTGTTGCTGGCGTAGTCGTAGTTCTGGTCGGCGTCCTGCGCGATGGCGCTGGCCCGGACCTGCCCAGGGGACACCGCGGGACCGGCTCAGGACACGCCTCGGCCCGCGGATCCCACGGGACACCCCGGCTCTCGGCTTACCCACAGCCAGATCCACCCGTCCCGGGGTAGCGTGGGGTGTCCTGGATCCCCACCCGCGGGTGAACGGGTCCCGGGGGGAGGCGGCTCCTCCGAGCATCGCCCGGAGCCTCTCCCTGCCCGGCGGGCACAGATGTGGGACCGCGGCTCTGGATTCTCAAACTGCGGCTCAGGATTCTCAAACTGCGGCTCAGGGCTGCAGCTCAGACACAGAACCCCATCTCTGATACAGGAATGGGGACCACAGCTCTGACACGGGACCCCAAAGCCGGGTTTGGGTGCAGGACCGTGGGTCAGACATGGGACCCCGGCTCCAACAAGGGAGCACAGCTCCGGGTTCAGACACGGGACTACGGCTCACACAGAGGACTCTGACTCCGGACCCGGGTCCAGGATCCCAGCTCAGACTCAGGATCCCAGCTCCAGAGCCCAATGTGGGACCATGTCTCGAACACAGGAGCCCAGCTCCCAGCTCGGATGTGGGACCACAGCTCCATCATGGGACCCGTGATCCAGGTTAGGATGCAGGGTCCCAGCTGAGACACAGGACTCCATCTCTGGATTTGGATACAAGACCATGCCTGGACACAGGATCCCATCTCCCAGCCCAGCCCCAAACCAGCCACTGAACCCAGCGCATCCCCAAGCATTTCCCAGGAGTTGCACAGGGACCCTGAGCGTGTGCAGAGGGCTGAACTCAAATCCCCCTTCACACGGACCCGCACCCACTGCGGGCAGGGATGCTCCCCCCGTGAAGGTTTCCTGGGTGCCGGCAGAGCCAGAGGAGCCGTCACCGCCTGGAGAAGCCGCTCGGTGGCTGGAGCCCGCTGCCGCTGCAGAATTCTTTGGGTAATCAAATCTCCGCCGGCGCCTCGCGGGGAGATCGCGGCGCTGGGTGACAGTGACAAGGCGGCTGGTGAAATCCCAAGTGAAATGCAGAAGCGCTGCGCCGGGAGAAGGTGCCGCTAATTACAACCGACGACAATCGGCTCTTAATTGGCTCGCGCGGGGCGGGCAGGCACCGGAGCGGCGGGGGGAGGAGGGCTGGCCCCATGCAGGGCTGTCCTTTGTCCCCAGGACAGGGGTCCCAGGGGTCACTCCTCCCCAGGGTGCAGCCGCAGCCCCCCCGCGCCCACCGGCCGCCAGCGATGCTGGGTGAGATGCCGTGAACTCTGGAACCTACGGACGGCGCGGCTGGGGATTCCAAAAGATTTGTTCTCACCCACACAGCCGTATCCCTCATGCCACCCCTAACACTGTCACCCTGCTAAAAGTCACCCTGTGTCTACCCTGCCACCGCGAGGGTCCTCACCCCCGGGGTGGGCACTGAATCCCAGCCAGTCACAGCGCCCCAATCTCCAGGGGACGCTGCCTCTCGTGGGGTTTTGCTGAGGAAGAGGAGTGGGAGGAGAAGCAGGAAAAGCCATTTGGCGCCGGGCTCCCACCGCTGTCCCCCCCGCCACAGCTGGAGCTGCCCGGTGCCATCCGTCTTCCCTCGTTAGGGAGCCGCCTCGTCACGGCGCGCCCGCCAGCCCTCGCTAACCAGGGAAGATAAATGGCAGCGCTGGACCCGGGCTGAGCCGCTCCCGGCAGCGCAGTGGCACGGGAGGGGGGGCTGCCACCCCGGCCAGATGTGCCTTGGGGTGCCTTGGGGTGTCTTGCAGTGCCCTGGAGCACCCCCACAGCGTCCCCGGGGTGTCCTGCCCGCCCCCCGGCCGTGCCATTGTCGCCGCTGCGGTCCCCGGTGGGGACAGGGCTCCCGGGCAGGGACAGTGTCCGTGGTGGCCTCGAGGGGGGCAGCGCCTGCCCCGCTTTTAGGGGGCTGCACCCTCAGCCCGGAGCCTGCTCTGCTGCTGTGTCAGGAGAGATGTCCCCAAGCCGGCTGGGCTGCGTGGGGACCCCGCGGGGGACACATCCTCGGGGGTGGCTCCATCCTTCCCCCTTCCCGCTCCCGCATCCCCCCGACCCCATCCCGCTAAGCCCCCCACATGCCAGGACTCAGCCTCCCCACCGCGGTTTCGGGGGGCCTTCCCCCCTTTTTCAAGCCGTGTCTCCCTCCCGGCCACCACTCGAGGGACAAGATGTGACTGTGACCCCCGGGATGTCACCCGAGCTCCGTTCCCCTGGATGTCACCGCAGCCAGCATTCCCGCCGGGATCCATCCACCCCGCTCCCGCTTCCCATCGCTTCCTCCGGCGTCACACCCCGCGGCGCATCCTCGTCCTGAGGATGTGGGACCCCGAATTAACCCAAAACTGAGTTATCACCCCAAAAGCAGCCGGGGTGTGAAGGAGGGAGTGGGAGTCTTGTCACGGCCACCGCGCTTCAGCCCCCGACTCTGAGCCTTGCGAGCGGGAGCACAGCAGGAGCCGCTCTGCTGCTTTTCTCCTTCCAAACAGCTCAAATTTCCTTTTATTGGGATTTGGTTTTTGTCTTTCCCCACCCTCCAGCCCGATTTTGGGGTTTCCCAGCGCGCTTGGCACTTCTGGTTTTTATTCCAAGCAGCATCCGTGTAACTCCAGACTGAGCACCCCAAAAACTCACCTCGATCCTTTTTGCCTTCCACAAAATATTTTTGGGGGCCACCCCAAACCTTTCCAGCCCCCAACTCTGCTGGGGCATCGACATTCCTGGATGAATTTCCAGAAGCTATGGAGCCCCTTGTCAAGCGGAGCCGCGCTCGGGCGGGTGATGCAGCTTAATTAACTGCTTGTTAATTACTAACAAGGCATCGCCGCATCGATATCTATAAAAAAGATCCCCCACAATGCCCCAAATAATTTAAAAATGGGGTTACTTAGGGGGTTGCTGCCAAAAATCCCTTATCCCTGGCATGGTGTGGGGTTCCCAGCGGATAAATGTCGATCCTGCCATCTTCGAAGCGACTCAGAACTTGGGGGCCCCTCTGACCCCCAAATTTCCCCTGGGTGTGGCCGCTTTGGGGGCAGCCCATCACCGTTGGGTCGGGGCTGCAGTTAATGAGAGCCAGGGGAGCTGCTGCTGGTGGTTAATTAGCATTATTATTATTTGTGATATTAGCCCGTAGCTGAGGCCAAGGGCAGCGGGAGGGGGGAGGTGGATGGACAGAATGGACGGACGGATGATGTGGAGGAGGGATGGGGGATGTTATGGAGAATGGAGTGGCCACTGGTACAGGACCGGGGTCTCTGGGGACTTGGTATAGGAGA
This sequence comes from Malurus cyaneus samueli, assembly GCA_009741485.1. Classification (NCBI taxonomy): domain Eukaryota; kingdom Metazoa; phylum Chordata; class Aves; order Passeriformes; family Maluridae; genus Malurus; species Malurus cyaneus. Next base: position 880,215 of record CM019234.1, on the reverse strand, counting down.
AGTCCATCTACAAGCTCTGAGGAGCGTCAGAGCCCCGGTCCCTGTTGTGGGCCGTTCCAGGGTTTAACTCTCCAGGCCTGGTGGGAGGTCCCTTCTGGGACCCCTGCTGTCTCTCGGGGCACCTCCTGTCTGACCCAGGGGTCGGGGGACACCTCTGCTGCACCCAGAGGGGTGCTCGAGGGCGACCTGTACTGCTGATGCCCAGGGTCCTGGGGGACTCCTGCATGTGCCCAGGGGTCCGGGCGCTTGCTGACCCATGGTCCTGTAACCTGCTGCTGTGCCCAGAGGGATCTGAGGGGGAGCACCCACGGCTGCTCCCGGGGGTGCTGGGAGGGCACCCAGCGCTATGCCCGAGGATCCTGAGGAGCACCTTCTGCTGCATTTGGGGGTCTGAGGGGCAGCTGCTGCCACGCCTGTGGGAGTCCTGGACCAGCATCTGGGTACGTGGGACAGGTAGTTGTCCCTGAGGCCCCAAGTGTCACTGGAGCAGCTTGGCCTAGAATGGCAGCACCCCGCTGTCCTCTGACTTGTGGGTTCAGGCACTTGGGGACCGCTCCAGAGTGTCCCCAGCACCGGGGACACCCCCAGCATTGTCACTTGGCGTCTTGGCGGAGTAGCGGCTGCAGCAGTCGCGGCCGAGAAGTTGGGCCGTTGTCGCCACCATGGCGTCCCACCTCCGGGCTGCAGCCACGGGAGAAATAGAGAGCACGAAACGGCCATAAAGAGGTGTTGGTGGGTTCCATGCGGGGGGCATTTGTTGGTGGGCAGCTCGCCTACACCACTCCCGGTGCCACTGCCGCTCGGAGAGGGCGGGCTCAGACCCCTGAGGGGGGTCCCAGCGGGCGTTGCTCAATTATCTCCTCTTGATGTTAGCGCCCGGGCTTGGGCTGGTTGCTGCGCCGACTTCGTCCGAGGGCGGCTGCTCTGACCGTATAACGAGGGGGAGGACGTATTTGATGGCATCTCGTTAAGGCGAAGCTCAGCTTTGTGTACAGGGAGATAGTAAATAAACTGAAAGACTGCAAAAGGAAACACCGGGGGACGCGTCAACCAGGTGAGTGAAGCCCGGACTCCAATTGGGCTTTTCCCTGCTTTGCCTCTCCACTCCTCTTCCTCAAGCGCGATCCTGAAACCCCCACGAGACTACGGTTCACGTTCCCACTGGGAGGATTAAGGGGCGCTGGTCGACTTTCGGTTCTGGTTATCATCTCAGGTGCTCACCTCCTGGGGTGTTGGTTGAAGTTCTGAGACCAATGACATATTGGGTGGATTTGAGCAGTATCCACGGGCAAGGTGCGTGAGCTGGAAGTGATTAGCCGTGCTTGGTATGAATGGGAGTTTGGCAGCGAATAGAAAGGAGATGGCACATGGAGACGCAAAGGATATACAGAGAGCTTTTGATAGGTCCCGGGTGTGGGAACACTTCGGTATTGGGACTCTCCATGCCAAAGGGACCGACAGCTTCCGTGGTTCCAGAGTTTCACCAGCGGTCATCTCCAGGGCCCTTAGCATCGCTGGCGGCCGTTATAATATGTGGGCGGCCTGGGGGTGGGCCTCGCTGGTACTACACCCATTATCTAGCCGGAGTAGTCGTATCCATTTACCTCTCTTTTAGTAGCCCCCTGGTACCCCTGTTTCTGTTGGTGACTAATGTTGCACAGCCTGGGGCTGCACTGGTGGCAGCCTCTCCTCCTCTCCTCAACCGCCGGCGGTCCAGGTTGCCTTGCCTCAGACCCGCGCGAGATTAAGTGCCTCGATTGTTCTCTCGTTGTAAATATTTATATCGGACCCTGTCTCCCGGACTGGCTTGCATAGCGCCATCTGCATTGTGGTTCCATGGGGTATTTTCACACAGGCCTTCCGCCTTGTTTCTCATGTCATCCTTCAGCGCCGCGCGGTCTCCCGCGCTTCGTGGGGGCCCGGGGAGTTTTTAGAAAATTACCAATAGATTCTGACGCAGGCATTGCGGTCAGCACGGATGCGGCTTCTCAGCGGTGTACGTTTCTCTGGTCTTTCCGGCACCTCAAGTAATAACTTCCATGGGGGGAGCATCCCTGTCCTCGCAGTGTGGTGCGTGGTCCTGTGTGAGGGGGGAGGTTTTTGAGGTTTCTAACCGAGGCCTCGGCCTTGCACCACGCTGTGCAGTTTCAGGAGGTCCCTGTGGTAGGCAAGCTCCTAAGTAATTTGGAGACAATGTACTTTAGGGTGTTATTTGGCGTGGTGGAACAGGTTCTCTTTGATGGCAATCGGTTTGAGGGCGCTGGTCTGGGGAGATGGATCTGTGGTACCAGGCTATGAAGTCTGGTGGGTATAGTCCAATCCAGATGATGGTAAATGGAGGGTCCGCCGGTTTGGTTCTCGCGGGCTAGCGGACCCTGCATTCCTCAGCATCCCTTGCTCCACGGGGTCCCTCCTAGAGAGGTGTGTTGGTCTCCAATCCGGGCTGGGAGGCGCTCTGTTGAGGTCTTCTGTTGTGTTCGAGACATGGTCCCACATTGGGCTCTGGAGCTGGGATCCTGAGTCTGAGCTGGGATCCTGGACCCGGGTCCGGAGTCAGAGTCCTCTGTGTGAGCCGCAGTCCCGTGTCTGAACCCGGAGAGCTGTAAGCTCCCCCTTGTTGGAGCGCAATAGAGGGTCCCTTGTCTGACCCACCGGTTCTGCATCCAAACCCGGCTTTGGATGGTCCGGTGTTAAGAGCTGTGTCCGGTACCATTCCTGATCAGAGATGGTGTTCTCTGGATCATGGACTAGCAGCTACGCGTTGAGAACGACTCGCAGTTTGAGAATTCCAGACGGGTTGGTCCGAACGCAGTCTATTTGCGGGTCCACATCTAGTGCCCGGCAGGGACAGGGATGATGGCTTCCTGGGTCGATCGCTCAGGCAGGAGCGCCCCCCCGGTTGACCTCGTTCCCGGGTGGCCTGTTCACGCTGCCAGATGGGATCAGGGACACCCACGCTTACTACCCGGGGGTGGGGATCTGGGCTGGGTGTGAGCCGAGAGCCGGGGCTGTCCTGTGGTGATGGCGGGTCCGAGGCGTGTCCTGATGTCCGGGGTCCCGCCGAAGAAGTGTCCCACTGGGCGGTCCGGGCACAGCGCACAAAACATAACGCGCAGGACGCCGACCAGAACTACGACTACGCCAGCAACAGCGTCATCCTGCACCTGGACGCGGGGGACGAGGTGTTCATCAAGCTGGACGGGGGCCTCAAAGCTGCCATCAGGGCCTGTCAACAACCTAACAAATAGTTTTATCGCTTGCTCCTTGCTTCCTGCGACTCTTATCATCTACCTCGTGGGCAGTTCTGATGCTCCGGACCCGGCCTGGCCTACCCCGGCTTCCCCCAGTGACTCCCACCGCCCATCTGTGTACCCAGGTGCACCGATGGGTTCGTTCCCTGCTGCTCCCAGCCCCGCACCCTCCCCTCGGCTGTCCTGCTCGGCTAGGCCCTACGGTCATCCGTGCCATGCTTAACCGTACCCCGCGCAGTGGCTCCCCGGGTCAGCGGCGAGAGCGGGCTTGCCTGAGATGTGCCTGTCTCGGGTGCGGCTTCGCCCCAGCGTTCAAGTGTGCATCCAGAGCCTTGGCTTGCCACGGCTGCTTCATCGAAGGGGCTTTCGATGAGGGGTTCTGGGGGCTTCGTGGCGCTTCAGGATGGCCTGAATCTTGGTGGCAGGAGGGACTGGGGGTGATCCATGGGCCACCTCGGCGCTGCTCCTCACTGCGATCGCGGCGAACGTCCCCTGGCTCTATTGGAGCCCCCGCCTCTTTATCCGGCTCTCTTCTCTGCTTGCTCTCTGCCCGACCGTCGTTGACGGGAAGAAGGCGATGTCCGGGGGGATCTCGGAGCCGGATTTTACATCGGTTTGCTGTTGGCTCATGCTTTTCATGTGTTCGCCCTGCGGGCAGGGGGTGGCTGTTCTTGGGTGGTAGTGTAAGAGGGAATTGCCGCTAGTCCTGGTGGCCCCCGCTCTCTCGCCGGGTGGCTGTTGTTGACCACATGGTAAGTCAGAGCTGTGATCTCCGGGTCTGCAGTCATGTGTCCCTTGATGTTCCCTACCCGGGCGCGTGTCTGGTGCTTACCGCCGCCACCTTATTCCTTCGGGACGCCGCTTTTATCAGAATTCATTCAACCAGTCAAGAGAGGGCTCCTGTCCTCTGGCCACCTTCGCGTGGTGTGACACTGCGGCGAGACCACTGTTGCCGTCATCTGTGGTCCGCTGTTCGCCTTCGGACGTAGCGCTGGGGTCCAGCATTGTTCATGGGAGGTTTTAGTCCCTAGAGGATAGAAGACGAGCATTCTTGCAACGTTTGATGAGAGGACGGGAACGGGCTAGTCCACTAGGCCAGAGGCCACTGGGACCTCGGGCACACGCTGTTGGCCTCGTTAATACGCGCTGCCCCTGGCTTATTCGGGCGCCGCGCGCTGCGAACCCAATTAGAGGTGTGGACAGCGGTGCTAGCTGGGAAGGTGCCGCTGCCGGGCACCGCGGGCCGCTATCCTCCCAGCGGGTTTATTTTGTGGTCGACTGCGCTCGGGATCAGAGCGATTGCCGGAAGATGGCCCTCGGGGCTCTCGGAGGGCTAGGTGGTCTGCGCGTTGCACTCCTCTTAGGCTCTGTGGTGTCGCTGACAACCATTTGATTTCTCCCGCGCGGTGGTTGTTCTTGTGGCCCCCAGGTGAGTCGTGTGTGATGGTGCCAGGTGTTTAGGATGATGTCGTTGTGGCCAAGGCTGTCGTGTAGTGGCGTCCGGTGTGTGTGTGCGTTGGCAGGATGTGTGTTGTGTCCAGGTTTAGTATTCGTTCTGAATTAACACCTAAGTTTGGGGCGGGGTGAGACGTGCCGGGTCTATAAAAACTGAAGTCCACTTAATCTGGTGTTTAGCGGTGGATTTCACGAGGACTTTTCATTAGAATAGGAGATAGCAGGAGGCCTTCCTGTGTGGTGCGCTTCCTGTGGCTTGGGGGTTTGGATGTTGTTCCCCTCAGCAGCCCTGTGTATCGATAGCTTTCAGGCTGTGGGTGCTGGCTTGCGGCTTGGGATGGTCTGTCGCGTTCTCGTCGCAAACTGGTCCTCAGGGTGCTGTTTGTGTGTGCGTTCTAAGTGTGTGTGTGTTGCTGGTTTTACAGCCATGTCAGGTGGTGTATTTCTCGCATGTGTTCTGTTGTGATGGTTTGGTCAGGTTGGTGGCAGGTGTGTGTTGCGACTTCTCCTAGAGGTCTCGTGCGGCACTCGTGGTGAAAAACTGCACGCAATTACCGAGGTTGATTGTGTGTGTTCGTTAGTGATGTCCCTGAAGCGTGGATTGATGTGTGTGGAGGGATGCGCCCACTAGGGCGGTGTTGGTGTTTGATTTGTATCAATAGGTGTGTTGTTTGTGGTGTGTCGTATACCACTGTGTGTAGTCTGTGTGGCATTGAGTCAGCCATGTGTATAAAATGGGCTGGGGCTGTCGCGCACGGTGGTGTTGTGTGTGTTGTGTTTGTCTGTATGGACAATGCTTGATTTGCATGTTATCATCCTTTTTGCATTTAAGTGTTGATGGGTTGGTGTTGTGGTCAGCCAGCAGGTGTGGTAGTGATGTATCCTCCGTATGGTGTGTTGGCGTATTCCAGTTGTGTGTTTGTTGTGCCCAGGTGTGACTTGTTGGCTTATGGTTTAAGCTATGATCCGTGGCACTTTTTCTGAGGTCTTGCTGGGGCTGTGTCTTCCAGTGTGTTGTGTTGTGTGGATTGGTACCCAGGTAGGTGTGGTTGTGCGCGCCCAGGCGTGTGGACCGATTTCTCCAGTGATAGGGTCGATGTTGGTCTTGTGTGAGTCTCCGTCCGGTGTTTGTGTGTGTATTGGATGATGGTTAGCCTGTGTATGTCGTTGTTGTGCCTCCGGTAGTCGTAGTCGTTCTTGCCCAGTTGGGTTGGCCAGGTTTTGCGGTTGCGTCCGGCTTTCTCACATATCGGCCGGGCAGGCCCCTCTGTTGGATCCGCGGTGCCCGGGGATCATATCGGCACTTCAGGTGGCAGCCCCCCCTCCCGTGCCACTGCGCTGCCGGGAGCGGCTCAGCCCGGGTCCAGCGCTGCCATTTATCTTCCCTGGTTAGCGAGGGCTGGCGGGCGCGCCGTGACGAGGCGGCTCCCTAACGAGGGAAGACGGATGGCACCGGGCAGCTCCAGCTGTGGCGGGGGGGACAGCGGTGGGAGCCCGGCGCCAAATGGCTTTTCCTGCTTCTCCTCCCACTCCTCTTCCTCAGCAAAACCCCACGAGAGGCAGCGTCCCCTGGAGATTGGGGCGCTGTGACTGGCTGGGATTCAGTGCTCACCCCGGGGGTGAGGACCCAGACACAGGGTGACTTTTAGCAGGGTGACAGTGTTAGGGGTGGCATGAGGGATACGGCTGTGTGGGTGAGAACAAATCTTTTGGAATCCCCAGCCGCGCCGTCCGTAGGTTCCAGAGTTCACAGCATCTCACCCAGCATCGCTGGCGGCCGGTGGGCGCGGGGGGGCTGCGGCTGCACCCCTGGGGAGGAGTGACCCCTGGGACCCCTGTCCTGGGGACAAAGGACAGCCCTGCATGGGGCCAGCCCTCCTCCCCCCGCCGCTCCGGTGCCTGCCCGCCCCGCGCGAGCCAATTAAGAGCCGATTGTCGTCGGTTGTAATTAGCGGCACCTTCTCCCGGCGCAGCGCTTCTGCATTTCACTTGGGATTTCACCAGCCGCCTTGTCACTGTCACCCAGCGCCGCGATCTCCCCGCGAGGCGCCGGCGGAGATTTGATTACCCAAAGAATTCTGCAGCGGCAGCGGGCTCCAGCCACGGAGCGGCTTCTCCAGGCGGTGACGGCTCCTCTGGCTCTGCCGGCACCCAGGAAACCTTCATGGGGGGAGCATCCCTGCCCGCAGTGGGTGCGGGTCCGTGTGAGGGGGGATTTGAGTTGAGCCCTCTGCACACGCTCAGGGTCCCTGTGCAAGCTCCTGGGAAATGCTTGGGGATGCGCTGGGTTCAGTGGCTGGTTTGGGGCTGGGCTGGGAGATGGGATCCTGTGTCCAGGCATGGTCTTGTATCCAAATCCAGAGATGGAGTCCCGTGTCTCAGCTGGGACCCTGCATCCTAACCTGGATCACGGGTCCCATGATGGAGCTGTGGTCCCACATCCGAGCTGGGAGCTGGGCTCCTGTGTTCGAGACATGGTCCCACATTGGGCTCTGGAGCTGGGATCCTGAGTCTGAGCTGGGATCCTGGACCCGGGTCCGGAGTCAGAGTCCTCTGTGTGAGCCGCAGTCCCGTGTCTGAACCCGGAGCTGTGCTCCCTTGTTGGAACCGGGGTCCCATGTCTGACCCACGGTTCTGCATCCAAACCCGGCTTTGGGGTCCCGTGTAAGAGCTGTGGTCCCCATTCCTGCATCAGAGATGGGGTTCTGTGTCTGAGCTGCAGCCCTGAGCCGCAGTTTGAGAATCCTGAGCCGCAGTTTGAGAATCCAGAGCCGCGGTCCCACATCTGTGCCCGCCGGGTCAGGGAGAGGCTCCGGGCGATGCTCGGAGGAGCCGCCTCCCCCCGGGACCCGTTCACCCGCGGGTGGGGATCCAGGACACCCCACGCTACCCCGGGGCGGGTGGATCTGGCTGTGGGTGAGCCGAGAGCCGGGGTGTCCCGTGGGATCCGCGGGCCGAGGCGTGTCCTGAGCCGGTCCCGCGGTGTCCCCTGGGCAGGTCCGGGCCAGCGCCATCGCGCAGGACGCCGACCAGAACTACGACTACGCCAGCAACAGCGTCATCCTGCACCTGGACGCGGGGGACGAGGTGTTCATCAAGCTGGACGGGGGCAAAGCCCACGGCGGCAACAACAACAAGTACAGCACCTTCTCCGGCTTCATCATCTACTCGGACTGAGCCCGGACCCGCGGCACCACCCCCGGCATCCCCCGCAGTGACCCCCCAACCCACCGTATCCCCGTGCCGTGGTTCCGTTCCCTGCTGCCCCCCAGCCCCGCAGCCTCCCCTCGCTCCTGCCCAGCCCCACGGCATCCCCCTGCCACCGTCCAGCCCATGGATCCCCCGCTCCCAGCGCTGCCGGTGCCTTCGGTGCCCAGACCCCCGTCTCGTTCCATCAGCTCGCTCCAAGGCTGCCAATCGAGGGCTTGGGGTTCCGGAGGGTTGGGGGTGGCAGGAGGCTGGGGCTGCCCCCCGCGCTGCCCCACGGGACCCCATCCCCGGCTGTGCCCCCCCGTGTCCCGCCCCTGCTCTCTGCCCGCCGCGGGGCGATGCCGGGGGTCTCGGCGGGGTCGGGCTGTACAGTGTCCGCACGGCCCCGGGCAGGGGGGCTGTGCTGGGGTGGGGGGAGCCGCTGTCCTGCCCCCGCCTCCCGCCGGGGTGACAACATGGTAAAGCAGAGCTGTGATCTCTCCCCGTCTGCTGTCTGTGTCCCCGATGTCCCCCACCCCGGGGACGGGGTCTTCCCGCCGCCACCTCCCCGACGCCGCTTTATCAAATCAACCCAGTCAAGAGAGGTTCCCTGTCCCTCTGCCACCTTCGGTGGGGACACTGGGGGTGCCGCCACTGCTGTGTCGCTGTTCCCAGAGTCCAGGTGGCACATGTGGGGGTGTCCCTTGAGAAACACAGCATCGCCACTTTGAGAGGAGGGACACGGGCAGTCCACACAGAGCCACTGGGACCCTCGGGCACACGCGCCCGTCACCGCTGCCTCGGCACGGGCAGGACGTGGCCCAATTAGAGGTGACAGCGGGTGCCTGGGGCCAGGGGCCGCCTCCGGAGTGGCTGTGGTGGGATCAGAGTATGCGAGCCCTGGGGACACGGGGTGGCCTTGGGTGTCCTCCTGGCTCTGTGTGTGTGTGTCCCAGGGATGTTTGTGCGCCCCAGGCGTGTGTGTGCATCCCAGGTGTGTGTGTGCCCCAGGTGTGTGTTGTGTGTCCCAGGTGTGTGTGTGTGCCCCAGTTGTTGTGTGTGCCCCAGGTGTGTGTGCATCCCAGGTGTGTGTGTGTGTCCAGGTGTGTGTGTGTGTGCATCCCAGTTGTGTGTGTATGTGAGCCCCGGGTGTGTATGTGCCCCGGGTGTGTGTGTCCCAGGTGTGCGTCCCTTGCACATCCCCGAAGCCCCTCCCGGACCCTCCGGACCCTCCCGGACCCTCCGGGACCTCCCAAGCCCCCTCGCCGGGGCTCTGAGCTGCTGCTGCTGCCCCGGGAGCGGCCGGCAGGGGGCGCAGGCGGCGGCGGGACTACAGCTCCCGTGGTGCATTGCGCGAGGCTCAGAACTACAAACCCCGGGAGGCACCGCGCGGAACGCAGCCAATGGGAGTCGGGAGGCGGGGCGGAGCCAATCAGGGAGCGGGGCGGGGCTTCGCGGGCAATTTAAAATGGCGCGGCGGCGGGAACGCCTCAGGAGCGGAGCGAGTGTGGGGCCGTGGCTGTGGCTGGGAAAGCCCAAATTGGGTGCAGGGCCCTGTGCGAGGGCAGGAGGTGCAGGGACTGTGGGGAGGCCATGGCTTGAGACGGTGTCAGGTTATGAGGGGCTGAGCGGGCGCAAAGGGGACCGTGTTGCCACTATGGAGTGAATAGGTATAGGAGCGGTTCGGAGCTGAGGCGCCTCTCCCTGCGGATCGCCCTGGATCCCCTTCCCGAGGAGGCTCCGTGAGCACCGCCGGCATTCCCGAGGGTCCGGCACCTTCCGCGGGGGTTTGTGCCCGGCCGGACAGCACGGGCAGCCCGGGAGCTGCACGGGAGCCTCTGGGACCGGAGTGCCTCAAAAAAAAACACCACACACTGAACACAGTGTCCAGCACATGATACAGCCCAGGATTGTAAACAGTTCCCCACTTTATTCTTTAAAACATTTAAAGGACTCTGGGCTCGCTCTGTCCCCCCTGAGCCTGGCTCAAATGTGCTCCCCCGGACCCGTGGTGGGTGCAGGCACAGCCCGGTCCCGAACTCGACCCTCTGAAGTAACTGCGCCAAAATGCTGCACCAACGGAGAGACACAAACTCTCTTAGAATTTATGTGGAATCTGCTCAGGGAATTTTAACAGGTTGTGCCAGGTGCTGGCCGCTTGCTGGAGGCTCTGGCTGTTTGCCCACAGAGCTCCCAGGGCAGCCGCCCCCCCAAGCTCTGTGCACTAAATGTGCTTCTCAACACGAGGGATCCTCATTACTCAGCCCAAAGTGCAACACAGCACCATCCCCAGACACCCCAATCCACAGCTGCACCCACAGGCTGGAGCTTCCTTCATCCCCTATAAAAATGCAGCACACAACTCATGGTCCCACAGGACATCCTCATCCCTGAACGGGAGGGACACGGCTGTGAGGGGTGGGCTGTGGGTGGGTGAGGAATGGGCTGGATGGACACAACCAGAGAGATGAACAGGGTGGTGAGCAGGGCTGTCCCTCAGGGCTCTGCCATGCCACCGGGGCTCAATCCCTTCCACATGGACAGTGGGTTGAGCCCACCCTCAGCACATTTACAAAAGTGACAGGAAGCTGAGTGGTGCCGGTGGCACGAGAGGAGAACGGGGTCGAGAAGGGAAACCAGGAGAACACGAGGAAGTTCAATAAAGCCAAGTGCAAGGGGCTGCACCTGCTTAGGAACAATGCCAGGCACCAGCACGGAGTGGGAGAAGAGCTGAGAGCAGCCCTGCAGATAAGCACATGGGGGTTCAGGCGCAGGAAAAGCTGCACCTGAGCCAACAGCGCTGGCAGCACCAAACACCAAACGCATCCTGGGCTGCGGCAAAAGAGGAGCGGCCAGAGAGGGGTGTGAGAGAGGGGCGGCTGCCCCTACAGCTGGGAAGCTGTAGCGAGATCATCCCGTCCCACCCAGACCCGTCGGTGACCGTGGATTCCACGACAATGGATCGTCGGGGGTTCCGTTGGTGCCAGCACAGCTCCACGAGCGACAACGCTCCAGGGCTGCCTGGCACCGGTGGATTCCTGAGCGCGAGTGACAACGGCCGGGCTGTCCCGCGACCGACGCTCCGGCAGCTCCCGGTCGCACTCGGATCGCTGCTCTCAGCACGGTGCGCTGCAGCGGAGACGATTGCAGAGCCCATTCTCGCTGAACGAGCTCGTACCTTGCGCTGCCAACCCCACGCGTGGGTTGTGCAGTTCCTACTGCGGACGCGGTCGCTGCTGGGTCAGTTCTGGTGCCGGGGCTGCGGGGGCGGATGGGAAACGCGGGGGTCTGGAGCGGGGGAGGCTGGGCGGTGGGAGGGGCTCAGAGCAAAGGGGTGACAGTGTCCTGAGAGGGGCTAGGGGGCCAAAAGGTGAAAGGCTGAGTGGGCTCCAAGGAGATGTTAGGACCCCTGTGAGGCTGTGGGAGGGGGTAAATCCCAAAGGGATTGAAGGACTCTGGGGAGGCTGTGGGGGCTCAGATAGCAGTAGGAACATGTAGGGCTGTTGGGGATCCAAGGACATCCGAAGGGAGGCAGCGTTTTGGAAGAAGCTGTGGGAGCCTGAAGGGGGTTGAGGCTTATGTGGGGCTCCAAAGGTTGGCACAGGGAAGGGGTGGGAGCACAGCCGGGAGGGGCTCTGAGACCTCACCCAGCCTAGGAACCTCTCTCCCCTACTCCACCCTCCAGCTGAACCTATTCCTCCTCAGATCTGGTACATGAGAACCCAGATCGCCAGATTGGGAACCGCGTCCCCCAGCAGCGCCATGGCGCAGCCCAAGGTCCCCACTGGGGCGCAGAGCTCCCGCCCCAGGAGGGCTCCGTGGCCGTGGTGCTGCGTGTGCGGCCCCCCGTCCCCGAGGAGCGGGCTGAGCCCCTGGTGCTGCGCGTCCAGAACCAGCACATGGTGCTGCTCAGCCCCGAGGGGCCCGGCGGAGCCCGCAGCACCGCCCGCCGCCGCAAAGACCCTCAAATTCGTGTTCGACCACGTTTTTGACGAGGAGGCCACGCAGGAGGAGGTGTTCCAGCACACCACACTCCCTCTGCTGGACTCTCTCCTCGCCGGCTACAATTGCTCCGGTAAGGCCGGGCACAAACCTCTGATCTTTGCAGGAACTCCTGCCCCATTTGCTCCCGGGCCGGGTGGGCTCAGCAGAGCACTGAATTTATCTGGAACCCCCCGTGCATCTTCGGAATGGGGTGACACAACAGTAACCCCAAACCACACAGCCTGAAAGTTGTTTCCAGTGGTTCAGGGCACTCTGGGATGGAGAGGATAGAGATGGGCGTTGGGGTGGAGGTGAGACTGGGCAGGAACCTTCCAGGCATTCTGAGGGACAAGGATCACTTGCTCTGGTCTGTCCTGGGTCAGGAAGGGTGGATAGAAATGAGGTGGGTGCATGGGAAAAGAGCCCCTTGGCTTTGCCATCCCCTCCCAGGCTGAATGGCTCCATAGTGCCGGGTGTGGCAGGGATGGCCAGCTCCCACCACCCCCCAGTGCCACCGCAGCCGCTGGAGCCGTTCCTGGCTGTTGGCAGCCGTTGGGTGGCAGAAACACATTCCCGCGAGGAGCCCAGCGCTCTCTGGACTCATCCTGAACCGGGGGATGCTGTTCTGGCTCTCGGCAGGAGCCACTGAAGGGCTGCCCCGGTCCCCAGACCCCAGCACTGAGTGCTGCTCCCAGGGCAGAGTCAGATGTGACCTGAGCATGGGAGCAGCGCTCATTTGGGGACTTTTTCTGATCCTGCTGCTTTGAGAGGCTGAAACCAGGGAGGAAAATTGCCCTGAGGAGCAGAGGGGAAGGTTGCGAGCTTCGCCTCATCCCTGTGGGAAGCTCCCTTCTGCTCTGCTCTGCTCTGCTCTGCTCTGCTCTGCTCTGCTCTGCTCTGTCTGCAGCCAGGAGCAGACCTTCTGCTGTGCCAGGTGAGCAATGACAGATCATCTCACCTCCCACCCTTTCTCCTCCAGTGTTTGCCTACGGCGCTTCAGGAGCCGGCAAAACCCACACAGTGATGGGCTCCAAGGCCAGCCCCGGCATGGTGCAGCTGGCCACGGTGGAGCTGTTCAAGAGGCTCGAGGCCATGAAGGACAAGAGCTATGAGGTCCTCGTCTCCTACCAGCAGGTTTGCTGTGACTCAGTGCGTCCCCTGCTGCCTCGGGTGCTCAGGGAAGAGATTTGGGGTTGATCTGGAGCCTGTAGTGCCACAGTCAGAGTGCCCAGGGTCTGCAGGGCAGCCTGAATGGAGACGGGGTCAGCCACCCTGACTGGAAACAGGGTCAGCCACCCCTTGGGGTGAATTGGTGCTTCTGGGTTCTGCCAGCTGGAGCAGGGCACTTTTCTCTCCTTTGCTGCGCTCCACAGAGCAGTGAAGGCTTCCTGGCTGGAAGGGTTGAGGAGGAGCAGGGTGGGGAGAACTGCCCAGCAAAGCCCCTGGAGCTGTCTCTGCCTCCTGAGCCCAGTCAGCTGCTCCCGGGGCAATGAGGTCCAAGAGATGGGATCGGGGGGTCACCCGGCTGTGCCAGACCCTGCAGGGGTACCCAGCTCCTGTCCCAGCCCTCGGCCAGAGAAGCAAACCTCAGCCTGACCTCCATTTCCTGCTCCAGGTGTACAAAGAGCGTGTCTACGACCTGCTGGTGCCCCAGGGCCCGCTGAACATCCGGGAGGAGCCCGGGAAAGGAGCCGTGGCACAGGGTCTCTCCTTCCACCAGGTCTGGGCACAAAAAATGATCAAGGGTTGGGGCAGGTTTGCCTGCACCAGTGCTGGGAGCAGCTGGGAGTGCTGGGGGCACAGGGCTGTGGAGTGCCCGGTGCCTCCTGCCTGGCAGACGAGGCCTGGAGCTGCTCCAGGAGCCCCTCGCCCCCGTCCTGGCTGTCCCCGACTCGCTCCGAGCCCGCCAGGTCGATGAAGCTCAGCTTGGACACGTACGGAGCCCCGGCCAAGCCACCAGCGAGATCCCACTGCTTCACCTGGATCTGCGAGGACAGAGGGGCTCAGACTGTGCCTCCACACAGCCCCAACAGGGAACAGGGGAAAGGACAGTGTTTTCAGGGGAAGGGCCAGTGAATCCTGTGGGGAAATGAGGCAGGAGGAGGAGAGGAACTTGGCACGTCGTGAGGACGAGCCAAACACCTGGTGATGACATGAGGAGCAGAGCCAGGGAAGGGATTTGGCAGAAAGGGACAGCTGTGGGAACAGTCAGCATCTCCCACGCTCAGTGACAGAGAGGGGTACGGCTGGTCGGGTCCCCAGAGTCTGGAAAAGCATCCAGACACCTGGGCTGCTCCCCTGCAGGCAGCGAGGGGCAGGCACCGGGCTGGGGCTGAAGTGACAGCCAGAGCCTCCATCTGCCCAGGCAGCCGTGACAGCCCTGCCAATTCGGGCAAGGGTCTGGCTGCAATGGAAATCCACGGGCAGCTTTGCACCGAGACACCAGAGAGCGCATGGACAGAGCTCCAGGGGAGCAAAATCCCCAGCTCACTCTGAGGGGACAGCCCTGGGATGCTGCTCCAGGTTTCCAGCTCCGTTTCCAGCAGCAATGGGAGCGATGCCAGAGGCAGCAGCTCTCACCTGGAAGATGGCGTGGGAGCGGGACGAGGTGGCGTTGGCCTTGGTGTGACGCTGTGCACGGTTTTTATTGCCCTTGGCCAACATGTCCAGGAGCTGCTCTGGTGACGTGGGCTGGGGGAGAACGGACAGGAGCCGGATCAGTGCCCGGCCATGGCAGCTCCAGGCCTCGTCTGCCGGCAGAAGGCACCGGGACTCCACACCCGTGCCCCCAGCACTCCCAGCTGCTCCCAGCACTGGTGCAGGCAAACCTGCCCCAACCCTTGATCATTTTTTGTGCCCAGACCTGGTGGAAGGAGAGACCCTGTGCCACGGCTCCTTTCCCGGGCTCCTCCCGGATGTTCAGCGGGCCCTGGGGCACCAGCAGGTCTAGACACGCTCTTTGTACACCTGAGCAGAAATGGAGGTCAGGCTGAGGTTTGCTTCTCTGGCCGAGGGCTGGGACAGGAGCTGGGTACCCCTGCAGGGTCTGGCAACCGGGTGACCCCCCGATCCCATCTCTTGGACCTCATTGCCCCGGGAGCAGCTGACTGGGCTCAGGAGCAGGACAGCTCCAGGGGCTTTGCTGGGCAGTTCTCCCCACCCTGCTCCTCCTCAACCCTTCCAGCCAGGAAGCCTTCACTGCTCTGTGAGGCAGCAAAGGAGAGAAGTGCCCTGCTCCAGCTGGCAGAACCCAGAGCACCAATTCACCCCATGGGGTGGCTGACCTGTTCCATTCACTGCAGTAGGGTGCGACTGCAGCAGGGGCTCCCGTCTCCATTCAGGCTGCCCTGCAGACCCTGGGCACTCTGACTGTGGCACTACAGGCTCCAGATCAACCCCAAATCTCTTCCCTGAGCACCCGAGGCAGCAGGGGACGCACTGAGTCACAGCAAACCTGCTGGTAGGAGACGAGGACCTCATAGCTCTTGTCCTTCATGGCCTCGAGCCTCTTGAACAGCTCCACCGTGGCCAGCTGCACCATGCCGGGGCTGGCCTTGGAGCCCATCACTGTGTGGGTTTTGCCGGCTCCTGAAGCGCCGTAGGCAAACACTGGAGGAGAAAGGGTGGGAGGTGAGATGATCTGTCATTGCTCACCTGGCACAGCAGAAGGTCTGCTCCTGGCTGCAGGCAGAGCAGAGCAGAGCAGAAGGGAGCTTCCCACAGGGATGAGGCGAAGCTCGCAACCTTCCCCTCTGCTCCTCAGGGCAATTTTCCTCCCTGGTTTCAGCCTCTCAAAGCAGCAGGGTCAGAAAAAGTCCCCAAATGAGCGCTGCTCCCATGCTCAGGTCACATCTGACTCTGCCCTGGGACAAGCCAACAGCCCCATTTCCCCCAGCTCTCCCCACAAGGCGTTTCTGCTTCTAGACCCTGGCATTCCTCTCTTTTACCCCCATCTTCCAAGACTCTTTTGAAGCCTCTGCTTCAAGTCTGGATCTGTGTCTGGCACTGATCTGTCACTGATCTCAGCCCTTCTCCTGTGGGCAGCACTCGTGCTGGGGTCTGGGGACAGGGGCAGCCCTTCAGTGGCTCCTGCCGAGAGCCAGAACAGCATCCCCCGGTTCAGGATGAGTCCAGAGAGCGCTGGGCTCCTCGCGGGAATGTGTTTCTGCCACCCAACGGCTGCCAACAGCCAGGAACGGCTCCAGCGGCTGCGGTGGCACTGGGGGGTGGTGGGAGCGGCCATCCCTGCCACACCCGGCACTATGGAGCCATTCAGCCTGGGAGGGGATGGCAAAGCCAAGGGCTCTTTTCCCATGCACCCACCTCATTTCTATCCACCCTTCCTGACCCAGGACAGACCAGAGCAAGTGATCCTTGTCCCTCAGAATGCCTGGAAGGTTCCTGCCAGCCTCACCTCACCCCAACGCCCACTCTATCCTCTCCATCCCAGAGTGCCCTGAACCACTGGAAACAACTTTCAGGCTGTGTGGTTTGGGGTTATGTTGTGTCACCCATTCCCGAAGATGCACGGGGGGTTCCAGATTAAATTCAGTGCTCTGCTGAGCCCACCCGGCCCGGGAGCAAATGGGGCAGGAGTTCCTGCAAAGATCAGAGGTTTGTGCCCGGCCTTACCGGAGCAGTTGTAGCCGCGAGGAGAGAGTCCAGCAGAGGGAGTGTGGTGTGCTGGAACACCTCCTCCTGCGTGGCCTCCTCGTCAAAAACGTGGTCGAACACAAATTTGAGGGTCTTGCGGCGGCGGGCGGTGCTGCGGGCTCCGCCGGGCCCCTCGGGGCTGAGCAGCACCATGTGCTGGTTCTGGACGCGCAGCACCAGGGGCTCAGCCCGCTCCTCGGGGACGGGGGCCGCACACGCAGCACCACGGCCACGGAGCCCTCCTGGGGCGGGAGGCTCTGCGCCCCAGTGGGACCTTGGGCTGCGCCATGGCGCTGCTGGGGGACGCGGTTCCCAATCTGGCGATCTGGGTTCTCATGTACCAGATCTGAGGAGGAATAGGTTCAGCTGGAGGGTGGAGTAGGGGAGAGAGGTTCCTAGGCTGGGTGAGGTCTCAGAGCCCCTCCCCGGCTGTGCTCCCACCCCTTCCCTGTGCCAACCCCTTTGGAGCCCCACATAAGCCTCAACCCCCTTCAGGCTCCCACAGCTTCTTCCAAAACGCTGCCTCCCCTTCGGATGTCCTTGGATCCCCAAAAGCCCTACATGTTCCTACTGCTATCTGAGCCCCCACAGCCTCCCCAGAGTCCTTCAATCCCTTTGGGATTACCCCCTCCCACAGCCTCACAGGGGTCCTAACATCTCCCTTGGAGCCCACTCAGCCTTTCACCTTTTGGCCCCCCTAGCCCCTCTCAGGACACTGTCACCCCTTTGCTCTGAGCCCCTCCACCGCCAGCTCCCCCCGCTCCAGACCCCCGCGTTCCCATCCGCCCCGCAGCCCCGGCACCAGAACTGACCCAGCAGCGACCGCGTCCGCAGTAGGAACTGCACAACCCACGCGTGGGGTTGGCAGCGCAAGGTACGAGCTCGTTCAGCGAGAATGGGCTCTGCAATCGTCTCCGCTGCAGCGCCCGTGCTGAGA
>CM019234.1:844077-862706 GCA_009741485.1 Malurus cyaneus samueli | reverse complement strand
TGGCCAACATGTCCAGGAGCTGCTCTGGTGACGTGGGCTGGGGGAGAATGGACAGGAAGCCGGATCAGGGGCACCAGCATCAACCGCTCCCTGCTGGCCTTCAAAAGCGTCGTCCGTGCGCTGACCGCAGCCAAGGTGAGGCCACTCCCGGCCACGCCCCGCCGGGCTCCGGCTCTCCGGGAGGGTATCCCCAGGGCTGAGCAGATCCTCGGTTGTTCCTCGGACAGGGCGGGCAGAACTACGTGCCGTTCCGGGACAGCAAACTGACCCGCCTGCTGAAGGACTCGCTGGGCGGCAACTGCCGCAGCGCCGTGATCGCGGCCGTGAGCCCCGCGGCGTCCGCCGGCCTCGACACCTGCAGCACGCTGCGCTTCGCCAGCCGGGCCAGGCACATCCTGCTGCCGGTGAGCACCGGGCGGGGCTGCCGGGGCTCGGGCACAGCGAGGCTGGGGCGGGCTGGTGGGTGCCTCCCGTATCCCGCGGGAATCTCCCAGCCCGGGGGTGCCGCTGCGGGCAGGAGCGGCCGATGGAGCTGCAGCAGCGTGTGCCGGCTCTGCTGCTAAAGCTGCTCAGCCCAGAGCCCCGCAGGGCTTTTGCCCATGGCAGCAGCAGGTCCCTGAGCGCAGAAAGTGTCTCCTGCAGCCACGCGGGGCTCCCGGGGGGGCTCTGGAGCCTGGAGCAGGCTGAGGAGCTGCTCCAGCCCCGGGGATGGGTCCGTGCTGCCCCACTGACTTTTACCCACTGCCTCCTCCCAGCCCGTGCAGCCGCAGCGCCCCGCGATGCCTACCGGCAGCCCCAAAGCAGCCTCCCTGCCCGATGTGCAGTTACAGCCCAGAACACCAAATTCCCCTCCGCAGGAGCTGTTCGGGCACCAGGAACAGAGGTAAGTGTCCTGTGCCCTCCCCACGTCCTGCTGCCTCTCCTCGGCCTGGGCAGGCTGAGTTGTCCATGGTCCGGATGGATGTGAGACCAGGGCTGTGCTTGGAGAGGCTGGCCTGCCCCGAGGGTCCCTTGTCACCCGCGGGTGAGCACACACCTCCAGCTCAGGCTCTCCAGGAAGGGATTTACAGCTTGGATATGTCCCAGCTCCCGAGTTTGACTCTCTTACCCCAAAACTCTACCCACAGCCTCTGCCCTGACGAAATGACTGCGAAGATGGAGGAGGAGGAGGAGGTCCTGGCGCTGGAGGAGTCTGTAGGGCTGGAGGAGTCCGTAGGGCTGGAGGAGTCCACATGGCTGCAGGAGGCTATGGAGCCGGATGAGGCTGTAGGGCTGGAGGAGACCGCAGAGCCCAGTGAGGCTGCCCCAGCCCCGGGAATGCAGCTGAGCTGTGCCGGTGAGGATTGGGGATGGGGTCAATGGGAACTGGTCCCTCTCCTGTGTCTGGGTGGGTGCTGAAGGAGCCGGCGGTGGGCACAGCTCCCGTCTGCAGTGGGCACAGGGCAGAGGGAAGGGAGTGTCCCAAGCTGTCACCCCGCGGGGTGTGCAGGGCGATCCCAGCTCGGCAGTGCCTCGGGCAGGAGCTGGGAACAGCCCCGGGCTCCGGGGAGCTCAGCTCGTGTGTGCGAGGCAGCTCCCGCGGGAGGGATCTCCCTGTCCCAGGCACCCAGAGCAGCCTTCTGAGCCCCCTTTCTCCCATCTCCGTTAGTCCTCCCTGGTTCCCGTGCCCGGGATGGGCTGAGCCCTTCCTCCTCATCCTCCGTGCCACGGCGCTACCCCGAGAGCGGAGCTGTGGCTCTGCAGACCCCGTTTGCGGGGACAGTGCGGGCACTGCCCGGGGGCACGGGCTGTGGCATCGGGGCTGGGGTTTGCGCCGGCTTTTTCCCTCTGGGTTGGACATGCTTTGATGGAGCAACGCAGGGGTAGAAGTAGATCTGCACTGAGCTGGGGGGCGCAGGGGTGCCCCGCGGGGTTGGGGGTGCCCGGGAGCTGCCGACATGGAGGTGACTGTTTCTTCTCTGCTCCTTTAGCCGAGGTGCCTGTCACCATGCCCGAACCCCCTGTGCCCAGCGCCGACCCAGGATGCTCCCAGGAGCTCTCTGCAAGCTCCCAGGAGCTCTCTCCAAGCTCCCCGGAGCTCTCTCCAAGCTCCCAGGAGCTCTCTCCATGCTCCCCGGAGCTCTCTCCAAGCTCTCCGGAGCTCTCTCCATGCTCCAGTCCCAGGCCGATGTCTCCCGGGCCGGTCAAGAGGATGCCCGAGCCGAGCAACGATTCCCAGTCAGAAAATTCCCGCAGCTCCCAAACACGGAGAAAGCACCAGCGGGGACGTGGGAAGGCAGCAGAGACTCCCCAGGCAGCGCAGAGCCCCGTGCAGAGCCCTTCTGTGTCCCTGGGGCCGCTTGTCCACTCCCCAGCCCACCCCGGCACCAGGGGCTGCACCGACCCCCAGTCCCCTCCCCGGGCCGGCTCCAGAGCTGCGACCCCCAAGTGCTGAGCAGTGGGCAAAGCTCCGAGCAGCTGCCCTGCTTCTGGCCTCCAGCCCCCCGCCCAGGGCTCAAACTCCAGACGGCTCCAGTTCCTTTCTGTTCCGTTCTTCCTGCAGTGCCCCGGACATTCTCCTCTGCCCCCCAGTGCTCCCCTGCCCCGCGCTGCCCCCCTTCCCCTGGTTCCAGCTGCGTCACCGCCCTTGTGTCCCCTCTGTTGGCTCAGCCCTGTTTGTTTGTTTGCAGGTTATGGGTGGCTTTAGGAAATAAGTAGTTTAGTTGTGTTTTTAATAAAAGTAGTTTAGTTGTGTTTTTAATAAATAGTTCTGTTCCAAATCTGAGGGACAACACGTGGCTGTTCCCTCCTGCCTACCCCTCATGTGGGGAGCCTGGAAAAGGCTCTTGCTCTGGGGTTGGGCTCCATCCCCCTTCTCCATCATCCCAGGGCCTGTGGGTGCCTCTGCACCCTTTGCTGGGGGGTCTGGGCCCCCTCCTCGGAGTCCCACAGTGCAGGTGAGAGGTGTGGAGGGGCAAGTGGCCATCCATGACAACATCCCAGTCACACCAGTGTCCTGCCATGTCTCTGTCACTGCAGTGTGACAGACCCTGGCCCGGCCACCCCCACCCATTTCCAGTTCTTGTTTGCTCCCCATTCTGGGACTGTTTGTGCCCAGGCACTTTGGAGAGGGGATCAAGAAGTCATGTGGGGTGGGAGAGGTTTCACACAGCCCCACACACCACAGATGGGCTTCACCCCGATTCTCATCTTGAGCCCAAGAACATCACTCACCCCACGGATTGGCCTGATGTCCTCCCCAGGAGGAACTGATGGCACGAGCATTGACCCTCAGGGTCCTGTCCCCTGAGTTTTCCCATTTAAAGCCCATCTCAGCAGATTGGCCAGCACGTGGTTGAAAATTCTCTTGCCCTCCTAACAGGCCCCTATCATTAAACCACAACTGACTGTCCCAAAAGCCAATTCCTTCTTGATGGCACCGCCCATGAAGTTGTTGATCTGCACTGAGATCCTCTCTAGGTTCCCACCCAGCTCAAAGCAGGATGAGATGTCGGGGGTTCCACTGGTCCCAGCACAGCTCCACTGTTGCCAGGGACATGGTGACAACGCTCCAGAGCTGCTGGGGACAGGCAGGTTCCAGGGTGGGTGGCGCAGGCCGGGCTGTCTCGGGGCAGGATGCTCCCAGCAGATCCCCAGCTGGGCTGGGTGAGTTCTGCAGGGCCAGAGACCGCCCGGAGCGATGGGGACGAGGCTGCTGGGAGCCGCCCTTCTCCTCTCCCTGGTGGACATTGTCCAGGCCTTCGCCATTGAGAATAAAGGGGACGTGTTCAAGAAGATGGCATGTCCCGCCTTCCTGATGTTTGAGAACGTTGCATACCTGGCAGACATGACCTTCGAGCTGCCCTGCAAGTGCAAGCCCGAGGAGGCCTCCTCTGTGGTCTGGTATTTCCAGAAGAACCTGCGCAGCCACGAAACCACGGTGCTGACAGACTTCAATGGCACCGTGGTGGTGGACTCGAGCCACGTCCGCGTGGGCAGCGACCTCCTGAAGCGCTTCAGCATCCGCATGTTCAGCCTGATCGTGTTCCGAGCCCAGGAGGGCGACTCGGGCCATTACCTGTGCGGCACCAGGGACGGGCTCTTCTTCTACGGCTACGACGTGGACGTGCAGCCCACCAGGAAGATCACCGTGGCGTTCCTGGACAACGACCAGCACGTCCAAGAGGACTACAAGGGGAAGGAATTCAGCCTCTTCACCACCTTCTGGGACTGGACGGGCTGTGACCGCTGCGGGGTGCGGGGCGAGCAGCGGCGCATCGGGCTGTGCTACGTGCAGAGCGCGCGGCTGAACCCCCGCTACCGCACCGCACTGCCCAACGTCACCTCCTGCGGCTCCAGAGCCGTGCCCGCGCGCTTCCAGCGCCTCATCCGCCTCCGGAGCCCCGAGGTGGCCATCCGGAGCTGCCTGGCCCCCTGCCCAGAGAAGAAAGCCCCCGAGGAGGGCGTGCAGTCCATCTCTAACGTGGTTTACAAGCTGGGCAAGAAGCCCCGGCTGCCCCGGGTGCCCATCCAGTACCACCGGCAGCCCCCCAAAAGCGACCTGGTCATTGCCTGCCCGGGAGCGCGGCCGGAGCACGCCGTGGCCTGGGACAAGGGCTCCGTCCGGCTCTACCGCTCCCACTACCTCGTGGGCGTCAAGAAGCACATGAGGGTGTTCATCGACCACGGGAACCACCTGCACCTGCGGCAGCTGCGCAAGAGCGACAAAGCCACCTACTTCTGCTGGCGGCAGGGCGAGATGGTGGCCGGCTTCCAGCTCAGCATCACCTTCCAGCCCCGGCGCCAGCGCAGCCCCTCCGACCCCGAGTCCATCTTTGTCATGAGGGCTGTGGGCATCAGCTTCGGTGTCATCACCGGCATCTTCTTCCTCATCCACGTGTCCCGCTGCTGCTGGCGGGTGTGCAGGAAACCGGCCAGGCTGTAGCAGCTCCTCCACAGGGTGATCAGACACCCCAGATCGTCCTCACACTGGGAATTTACAGGTTTCAGACCATTTTCTTGTATTTCAGCTTTAACATTTTTTTTAATGTTTCGACTTTTTGAAGGGAAAAATTCTTTTTTTTTTTCAAAATAGTCTGGTGATTTTCTTCAGAAATCTCCCTGCTTTTGGTGTTTTTAACTCAACTGACTCAGAACAGGGTTAGTAGTCAAAGTTTGTGCCTGACAAAGTGACCTCAAACATCCCCCAAAGGTGGTGGCATCCCTGCAGGGTTTCAGCAGGGAGCAGGATGTGCCCTCCGGGCTCATCTCCTTTGTTTGAGGATGTGGCTTGAGGATTTCAGCATTCCCAAGGGAAATCCCACTGTCCAGGAGGGTGCTGAGGGTCCCAACAATGCTCTGGAACTTGATGGTGAGCCAAGTGATGCTCTGGTGATGGTGAGCCAAACCTGGTGATGACATGAGAAGCAAAGGCAGGGCACAAGGCAGGAAGGAACAGAGCTAGGGAAAACAACCAACATCTCCCCCACTCAGGGATGGAGCAGGGCATGGCTTGTTGGGTCCTTGAAGGGCAACAAACCCACCCAAAGCCCCAGCACGGGCTGGGAAGGGCTCGCACACAGAGGCAGCTCCATCCCTAGCTGGGATCCCTGAACAAACTCAGTCCCCAGATCCTGACAGAGTCCCCAGGGAGGCACCAGCCAGGGCTGTGGGTGCAGAGCCAGGGGGGACACAGCCACCAAGACTCACCCGGCAGCATTGCTCCATCCCTTCCCCTCTGAATGCTTCAAAATCTCCCAGTAGAACCAAATGAGCTTCCCCCACTGCTCCTCGACCCCCTCAGACCCCTGGAGGAACCCCTCCATCGAATGGAGCTGCCAAAGAGGTGCTGGAAGCTCAGAATTGCTCCTGCATCCTCACGGGTGCGGGGTTTGCCTGTCGGGAGGCAGAGCTGGCAGAGGGAAGGGCAGATTTCCAGCACAGCTCAGGGATTTGTGCAGGCAGGAATCCAGGAGCCACCAACGAGCCCAGCTGGGAACTGGCTGGAAAAGCATCCAGACACCTGGGCTGCTCCCCTGCAGGCACCGGGCTGGGGCTGAAGTGACAGCCAGAGCCTCTGTCTGCCCAGGCAGCCGTGACAGCCCTGCCAATTCGGGCAAGGGTCTGGCTGCAATGGAAATCCACGGGCAGTGATGCCTAAAACCAGGCTCACCTGAAAGAGAAGCCAGACAAAATCAAGAGAGTAAAAGCAGACAGATTTAATCCAGGCCTGCTGGTACATTGAGGGCAGACAAAGCCTCCTCCTGAGGCTGCACCCAAAATGGACTCCGAGTCACGAGATCTTCCCCTTTTATCAGTTCTGTCTGATGAACACATCGGGCCCCAATTCTCCAATGACACCTTCAGGTGATGATGGCACCCACCCCAAGTTTGCTCCCCCCAATTCTCTGTTGTTTCCATATTTTGGGGCTCTGAGGCAGTGAAGTGTCCTTGGATTTCAGGCTCAGAGAGGAATTTGTGTGAAGATGGGAGAGCAGCAGCTTTAGTGCTGTGCACTGGAGAAGTACAAGAATGCAGATACATGAAAATATAGAAACTAAAAATCCCAATGCATCAGCAGCTTTGCACCGAGACACCAGAGAGCGCATGGACAGAGCTCCAGGGGAGCGAAATCCCCAGCTCACTCTGAGGGGACAGCCCTGGATGCTGCTCCAGGTTTCCAGCTCCGTTTCCAGCAGCAATGGGAGCGATGCCAGAGGCAGCAGCTCTCACCTGGAAGATGGCGTGGGAGCGGGACGAGGTGGCGTTGGCCTTGGTGTGACGCTGTGCCCGGTTTTTATTGCCCTTGGCCAACATGTCCAGGAGCTGCTCTGGTGACGTGGGCTGGGGGAGAATGGACAGGAGCCAGATCAGTGCCCGGCCACGCAGCTCCAGGCCTCGTCTGCGGGCAGAAGGCACCGGGGACTCCACAGCCCCGTGCCCCCAGCACTCACAGCCTCCTCAGCACAGTTTCAGCCTGTGTAGTTTTGGGGTTGCTGTTGTTGCATCTCCCCATTTTTCCAGCACCTTGGGACGGGGTCATGGTGATGCCTAAATCCGGCTGCCTGAAACAGAGGCTGGGCAGAATTGAGAGAATCCAAAGCAGTTTTGTTGATTGCAGTGCCCTAGGCAATCAGGGCTGTCCCAGCAGCCAGGGGCTGCAGCCACGATGGACAATGGCCACCCCCTTTCCACCGTGCCAGGGCACATCTGGCACTGACACATCTGGGTCCCTGCAGCCGGCTGCTCTCAGCCACCCTCGGTGGTGGCAGGAGCGGGGTCCGGACCGGGGACAGCCTCGGGTGAGTTCCTGTCCCGCAGGACCGGGGTCACCGGCTCCTCCCGGCCCCTTCCCTGCCCGCCAGCCCCTCATCTCACCTTTGTCTCCCTGAGCCCGGAAGCTTCCAATTAAAACTCCCAGCCCGCTCGACGTTCTTGTCTCATTAAGGGGGGCTAAGGGAGAGGGGGAGGAGGGGGGAAGCCCAGCTCTGCCTCCCGATGCTGCCGGCAGTGGCAGCTCCCCGAGCTTTGATCCCGCTGCGTGGGAGCCGGGAGAGAATCGATCCCGGGGGAGCAGCGGTGCCCACGCAGGACCCCAAAGCCCATCCCCGCTGTGTCCCCCCCACCCCCGCTGTGCCCCCGGGATGGAGGTTCCCTGTCACCAGAGCTCAGCACGCGTCTCTGGGGATGCCGCTGTTCATCTGGGGACACCGGCGTCACCAGGGGCTGTGTGGATGCCTCAAAACCGGAGTTCCTGCGGGCACAACCCCGCGTGTCGCCGGTGACACCAGTCCAGGACAGCCGCGGGGACACGGAAGCATCTGCGGATTAAAGCAGGATGTGACAGCTGCTCCAGTGCCACCAGTATGACCCCCAGCGGCTCTGGGTCTCCCCAGATGGCACCCACAGGGACACAGCCGTTGCCACTGTTGGTGGCCCAGCGATGGTGGCCGTGGTCCCGCGGGGTGTCCCCGTCCCACAGCAGGCAGGAGCCTTTCCCGGCCTTCGGCTGCCATCTGCTGCCAGCGGCGAGGCCGCTCCCCATCCCCGCTCCCGCTCCCTGTCCCTGCCCTGTTCCTATCCCTGTCCCTGTCCCTGTCCCTGTTTCTGTTTCTGTTTCTGTTTCTGTTTTCTGTTCTGTTCTGTTCCTGTCCCTGTCCCTGTCCCTCTCCCTGTCCCTCTCCTTGTCCCTGTCCCTGTTTCTGTCCCTGTCCCTGTTCCTATCCCTGTCCCTCTCCCTCTCCCTCTCCGTCTCCCTCTCCCTCTTCCTGCAGCAGAATCCCAGGGACTCCCCTGTCCCGCAGCTTCACCCCAGTGCCTCTCGGGGCACCCACTCTGGTGCCATCACGTGTCACTCATGTCCCCAGAACATGCCCATCCCCTGCCCGGGCCGTCCCCAAGGCCCATCCGCGCCCCTGTTAGTGGCCATTACGCTGTGACCGGAGGGACAGGGCTGGCGGTGGCCCCGTGCCCGCCCCCGGCTCATCCCCCCGCGCTTCCCGGCAGCGCCGTGCCTGGCACCGAGGGCCCCCCGGCTGTGCCACGGCTCCGGCTCCGCACAAAGCCCCTTTCAGCCGCTGGGGAAAGCCCCTGGCACCCACTCCTGGCCCCCGCCACCCCCTGCCAGGGACCACCAGGGGTAAAAGGTCCCCCAAACTCAGTGCATGTGTGGCCAGTGACACGGCCATGCCTGCCCAGCTGTGTGGGACAAACCTCCACCCGGATCTGGGATTTGGGGCCACCAGGCAGCGGTTCCCCCAGCCAGTGGGGTGGGAAGGACTCCGAAACCTCCAATGGCTTAATTAACAACCGGCCTTAATTAGTAACCTGCCCTTATGGTCGGGCTGGGGTGGTGGGCTCTGGGGGCTGGTGCTGAGCTGCCTGTGGAGCTCATCCCAGGGGGATGCAGCACGGGAACCATGGAGGGGTGCACACGTGTGTGCAAGGGTTCATGTGTGTGCCCACACCAGAGTGTGTGTACGGGGGAGGGCAGAGGGGCACGGGCCGCTCTGGGGATGCGTGTGAGAAAGCAGCACTGGGTGTGTGTCAGTGTGCACTGAGTGTGTGCTCGCATGTGCAAGGGAGGCACCCGTGTGTGTGCATGACACATGGAGGTGTGTGTGTGTGTATGACACATGGAGTGTGTGTGTGTGTGATGCACTCATGGAGTGTGGCATGGAGTGTGTGTGTTGTGCGCGGTGTGTGGGGGTGTTGGCACATGTGGGTGTTTTGTTCAGGCACATGAGTGTGTACATGTTGGTGGGTGTCAATGGGCAGCGCAGCTGTTGTGCATGAACACCAGTGGGTGAGTGTGAGCACAAGGGGCTGTGCATGAGCTCGAGTGGGTGTGTGAGCTCGAGCGGGTGTGTGCACACCCCACGTGTAAATCCCTTTATCCACCTCTGGACCACACGCGTGCAGCTCTCTCCGTGCAGCTCTCTCCGTGCAGTTCTCTCCGTGCAGTTCTCTCCGTGCAGTTCTCTCTGTGCAGCTCTCTCTGTGCAGTTCTCTCTGTGCAGCTCTCTCTTTGCAGATCTCCCCACACTCACGCAGGTCTCTCCGGGCAGATCCCACAAACATCTCTGTGGGTCTCTAACCCCCGCACCCCCTGTGCCCCACACCATCGCACCCTGTCCCCACCTGTCCCCACCCGGCCCCACCGCCGTGCCCGTGGCCACGCGCTGTCCCCATCCCGGCGCGTTGCCCGGGTCCCGCGGTGCTGGCCGGGGATGGGCAGCGGGCAGGGGCAGTGCCGCGGTGTCCGGGCCCGGTGCCAGGGCACAGCCACCCCGCCGGGCGCCACAGCCTGGCGTCGGGCCGGCCCACTGGCTCCTGGCCGGTGGCCAGCACCGGGGCGGCCGGAGGGACGGGGGCTCCGGGCTCCATAAAAGCCCTGGGCCGGGCCCATCGCACCCATCGCTCGGCATGGAGAGCCAGCGCCCAGTGCTCCTACGGCCGCCGCTTCGGCCCGTCCATCCCCGTGTACCGGGTGCTCCCCGCCGGTGCCCCGGGCCAGCTCCGTGCTCCCCGCAGCGCCCAGCTGAGTCCCCGCACGGTTCCCCGCCTGGGCTCGGCCAAGATGGACTTCTCGCTGGTCACCGCGCTCAACTTGCAGTTCAGGGAGACGCGCACCAGCGAGAAGGTGGAGATGATGGAGCTCAACGACCGCTTCGCCAGCTACATCGAGAAGGTGCGGCTGCTGGAGCAGCGGAACAAGGCGCTGGTGCTGGAGCTGAACCAGGCGCGGGAGCCCTCGCGTTCGGCCGGTGTGTGCCAGGAGGAGCTGCGGGAGCTGCGGCGCCGTCTGGAGCAGCTGGCCACCGCCAAGGATCGGCTGGAGGTGGACAGGGACAACCTGGCCGAGGAGCTCGGCAGCCTGCAGCAGAAGTGAGGCGCTGAATGGCTTGGGGTCATCCTGGGGACGGGGGTGGCCCGCTTGGGATGGGTGTCAGGGTGACCATTGTGACCAGGGTGGCAGCAGGGACCAGGGTGGACACCAGGATGGTGATCAGGATCTTTCTGATCTTTCTGGTGATGGGAGCCGTGGTGGTGACAAGGATAACCCCCTGGTAAGGGTTATCCCCTGGGACCAGGGTGACCCCTGGCACCAGGATTGAGTCTGGGGTCTACCAGGGGTAGAGTGGCCACTGAGACAGAAGCAGGGTAGCCCTGGGGACCATGGACGGGTGTGATCTGTCCTGGGCACCAGGACTGTTAGGGACATGGGTGACCCCTGGGAACAGTGTGGGGTGTACGGGGTGGACACACGAGCTGCTGGGTTTGGGGGGGGTGGTGCTGCTGCTGTGGGGCTGTGTCAGCCCAGGGTGAGGGTCAGTCTGTGGGCTGAGAGTGACCAGTCACAGTGCCGGACGTGTAATGGTGCCTCTGCCCGGCACAGGCTGCAGGACGAGGTGACCCTGAGGATGGAGGCCGAGAGCAACCTGGCTGCCTACAGGCAGGTGAGGGCAGGGGCCAGATCCTGCATCCCCCATCCTGCACCCCAGGGGCTCTGCTTCTGTTGGGAACGGACAGGAATGGGGTAGGGATGGACAGGATGGTGGCAGGGATGGCAGAGATGGACAGGGAGGTGGCAGGGACAAGAAGAGATGCACAGAGATGGACAGGGATGAGACAGGGACAGGAAGGGATGGACAGGGATGTGGAAGGAGCAGGAACTGAGGGGCTGGCATGTGTTACAATGGGCAAAATGGGACAGGAATGGAGCAGGGATGGATGGGGAGGGCAGGGATGGACAGATACAGAGCACGGATGGGCAGGAATGGCAGGAGCAGGCAGGGAGGGACTGGGATATGATGGGCTGGGAGAGGCAGGGCTGGGTGGGACTGGGAGGGAATGGACAGAGCAGATCCCAGAGCCGGGTGGCCAGCCTGGGACAGCCCCCACGGTGACAGGATGTGGACAATGCTGCCCTGGCTCGCCTGGACCTGGAGCGGCGCGTGGGGACCCTGCAGGACGAGATCGCCTTCCTGCGCAAGGTCCACGAGGAGGTAACCCTGCTCGGGCTGGGGCGGGGGGGTGGGGCTCGGGGGGCTGCCCTGACCCTCCTGTCCCCACAGGGGCTGCCCTGACCCTCCTGTCCCCACAGGGGCTGCCCTGACCCCCTGTCCCCAAGGGGCTGCCCTGACCCTCCTGTCCCCCCAGAGGTTGACTGCCACTGCCCTACCCTCCTGTCCCTGCTGCCCTACCCCTTCCCCCAGGCTTCCTGACCCCCTGTCCCCACAGGGGCTGCCCTGACCCTCCTGTCCCCACAGGGGCTCCCTGACCCCTGCCCACAGGCCCCCTGACTCCCCTGTCCCCCCAGAGGTTGCTCTGACCCCCCTGTCCCCACAGGAGCTGCGGGAGCTGCAGGAGCAGCTGGCCCAGCAGCGGGTGCACATCGAGGTGGACGCCAGCAAACCAGACCTGACGGCCGCCCTGCGCGACATCCGCAGCCAGTACGAGGCCGTGGCCGCCAGCAACGTCCAGGAGACCGAGGAGTGGTACAAGTCCAAGGTGCAGGGGGAGCTGGGTGCCCCACGGATGGGTGGCCTGGCTGTGCCCTGCTGGGATGTCACCACCTCAGGGCCGGGGATGATCACCCAGGGTTGGGTGGTTCTCCCTGGTGTGTTCAGGGTTTGGGATCTCTGCTGTCCCCACCTGTGTCAGGGATGTTCCTCCTTGTGTTCCTGGGGCCATGTCCCTGCTGTGGGGCAGAGCAGGGTTGTGTCCCCACACCGTGTACCACCAGGACACATCTGTGCCCTGTGGTGCCACCCCATGGCTCATGTCCCCTGTCCCAGTTTGCTGACCTGACGGACGCAGCCACCCGGCACGCCGAAGCCCTAAGGGTGGCCAGGCAGGAGGCCAACGAGTACCGGCGCCAGCTGCAGACCCTCACCTGCGACCTGGAGGCTCTGCGGGGCTCGGTAGGTGACAGCCATGGTGGCCTCAGGGAGCTGCCACCACCATGAGGGACCCTGGTGGCACCACCAGCCAGTGCCAGGGGATGGCTGGTCCCCAAGGGTGAGAGGTGGATGGGCACTGGGGAGAGCCACCAGCTCCTGGGAGAAGGTGACCCTGGAGGGTGTCACAGCCATGGAGGGGTCACAGCCATGGAGGGTGTCATGGTCATGGAGGGTGTCACTGCCATGGAGGGGTCACAGCCATGGAGGGGTCACTGCCATGGAGGTGTCACAGGCATGGAGGGTGTCACAGGCATGGAGGGTGTCACTGCCATGGAGGGTGTCACTGCCATGGAGGGGTCACTGCCATGGAGGGTGTCACTGCCATGGAGGGGTCACTGCCATGGAGGGTGTCATGGTCATGGAGGTGTCACAGGCATGGAGGGGTCACTGCCATGGAGGGTGTCACTGCCATGGAGGGGTCACTGCCATGAGGGTGTCACAGGCATGGAGGGGTCACTGCCATGGAGGGGTCACTGCCATGGAGGGTGTCACATGCCATGCAGGGTGTCACTGCCATGGAGGGGTCACAGCCATGGAGGGTGTCACTGCCATGAGGTGTCACAGCCATGCAGGGTGTCACTGCCATGGGGGTCACAGCCATGGAGGGTGTCACTGCCATGGAGGGGTCACTGCCATGGAGGGGTCACTGCCATGGAGGGTGTCACAGCCATGGAGGGTGTCATGGTCATGGAGGGTGTCACAGCCATGGAGGGGTCACTGCCATGGAGGGTGTCACTGCCATAGAAGGTGTCACAGCCATGGAGGGTGTCACAGCCATGCAGGGTGTCACTGCCATGGAGGGTGTCACTGCCATGGAGGGGTCACTGCCATAGAAGGTGTCACAGCCATGCAGGGTGTCACAGCCATAGAAGCTGTCACAGCCCCCTGTGTCCCCCCAGAACGAGTCCCTGGAGAGGCAGCTGCGGGAGCTGGAGGAGCGCTATGCCCTGGACGTGGCCGGCTACCAGGACACGGTGGCACGGCTGGAGGAGGACACGCGCAGCCTCAAGGAGGAGATGGCCCGGCACCTGCAGGACTACCAGGACCTGCTCAAGGTCAAGCTGGCCCTCGACTCCGAGATCGCCACGTACCGCAAGCTGCTGGAGGGCGAGGAGAGCAGGTGACGGCTCCGTCCTGCCCCTCACCCTGACTGTGCCCCAAACCAAGCCCAAGTCCTCGTGGTCCCTCTGGGGTGTCCAGCTGGGTTGGGGACCATCCTCCAGCCCTGCTGGCACAGCCCCAGGGCAGCAGGACCTCATGAACATCCCAATGCTCCCGTTGCTCCTGCAGGATCACCATCCCTGTGCAGAGCTTCTCCAACCTGCAGATGCGAGGTGAGGCTGTGAGGAGGGACAGCGGGATGGTGGCACAAGCAGGGGTGGCTTCAGGGGGCTCTGTGGCAGGAGATGCCACCTCAACATCCCCAGAGGGATCAGGCAGTTTTCCTCTGAATCTCGAGGAGCCAGGACTCCAGGTTATCGCAGGGTGGGGGTGGAGGGTGCCATGGCCACATGCCCCAGGCTGAATGTGTCCCCAAGGCAAATGATGTCCCCAAGACTGATCACATCATCATATCCTCAATAACAACTGCGTCCCCAAGGCAAACTCTGTTCCTCAGTGCCAACTGTGTCCCCAAGGACAACCCTGTCCCCAAGCCCAATCCCATCCCAAAGCCACCCATGTCCCTGTGGTCGACAACATCTCCAAGGGCAGAAATGTCCCCAGTTGTCCCCACAGCCCAACTGTGTCCCCAGGACTCATCAGATCCCACAGCCTGCCACATGCCCAAGGCCATCCTGTCCCTGAGGCTGGTTGTGTCCCCTGTGCTGCTGTCTCTCCTGGTTCAGGGGTTTCCAGCAAATTTATTTGAGTGTGGAGGGACAGGCCATACCCTGGGCAGGGTGTCACTGCCTTGTCCTGCCCATGTTCCCCAGAGACCAGCCTGGCCACCAAATCCGTGTCAGAAGCCCACGTGAAGAGGAGCATCGTGGTCAAAACCGTGGAGACCCGAGATGGAGAGGTGGGAAATCCTCCTTTGTGTCACTCCCGCTCCATCCCCAGCTCCCCACAGGGTGTCCCCAAGGGCCACCATCCCTGAACCCCTCGAGCAGCCCAGGCAAGGAGCCAGTGATCCCAGAGCCCTGAGAGCACGGCGTGATCTGGCTCTGGATCATGGTGGAGCTGAGGATGGCAGCTCATAGCCAAACCGCCCTGTCCCCATCGCTGTCCTTGTCCCCATCCCTGTCCTTGTCCCCAAGCTCTGATGGCAGAGCCCGTTCCCGGGCTGACACTCCCTCTGCCTCCCCTCCAGGTGCTGAAGGAGTCCAAGCAGGAGCACAAGGAGGTGCCGTAGGGCGGGGGAGCCGCAGGAGCCGCAGCCCCGGAGCTCCGCCGGTCCCGTCCTGCTCCCGGGAGGGACCGGGGCCGCTTCGGTGGGGACACCTCCCTGCCGGGCACCCCTCGCCTCTCCCGCGTACCCGCCGTGTTTAGGGAGCCGCTGGCACCCCGTTACGGGCTGGCGGCCAGCAGAGCGCCCATCGGAGCGGGCAGCACCCGGGCGGAGCCGCGATGCTCCCGCATTCCCGCAGCACGGGGTGCCGCTGGTTTGGGGGCTGCTCCCGCCGCATCCTGGGGCTCCAGGGAGAGAATCCGTCCTGTTTCCATCCCCCAAAATGATGGGGCCAAGAGCATCTCCCTGCTCCACTCTCCACTCTCCAGGGTGACCACCCTGGATCTCCCCAGAGCATCGTTGGGTGGGATGCAGGGTGCACGGTATCGGCTGGAGAGGGACATTTCCCTGTCACCGAGCATTGGATGAGCTCAGCTGGGAGACAGGGACAGGAGGGAGGGGGGATGGACAGACAGGGGCAGGAGGGAGGGAGATGGACAGGCAGGGGTGAAGGAAGAGAATGATGGAGACGCAGGGCAGGAGGATGGGGAGGATGGAGAAGCAGGATGCTCAGGGTGACAAAATGGGAACCACGAGGGGTTCCAGGGGGTGCTGGGGTTATGGGGCTACACAGTGGCCTCAGGCTTCTCCTGGCCCACAGCCATGGGGCTGTCCTGACCCCACTGGGTGTCTGCCACCAAGGTGTCCCCAACACTGGTGGCAAAAACCAGTCCTGAGGGGCTCAGGGTGAGGGTGACCCTTGGCCCTGTGCCTGGGGAGTCCCATGCAGGTGCAAATGGAGAGGACAGGGGTGCAGAGGAGGAGGAGAAGGGGGAAGGTGTCGGGGCACTGTGAGGGTCTCACAGCACAGTGCATCGGCAACCCAGGAGTGAGGGGGAGCTTTGTCACTTGGGGTCACACTGGGAGCCAGGGGCTGCCCCATCACAGCCCCTGCCCCATACAGAGCCTGAGTCCACCCCCCCCGGGCGCATTCAGGGTGGAGTGGATGGAATCCCTTGTCCCTGGGCTGCACATGGCCCCTGTCTCCCACCTGCCCTCCCCCAGACCAGCACACACCCCCAGGCCACTGCCCAGCCCCGTCCCCGCTTCGCTGCAGCCACTGACCACCAACAGGACCTGCCTGATGTCACCTGGCACAGGAACAAGGACCCAGCAGTGCTTCCCGTGCCTTGCCAGCCTTTGGGGTGAGCCCTTGGTGCCATCCCCTTGTCCCCTCTGTCCCCTGGCCCTGGGTCAGGCGCTGAGCAGCTCCGCTCTGACTCCAGGAACACAACACCCC
Organism: Malurus cyaneus samueli; assembly: GCA_009741485.1. Taxonomy (NCBI): domain Eukaryota; kingdom Metazoa; phylum Chordata; class Aves; order Passeriformes; family Maluridae; genus Malurus; species Malurus cyaneus. The sequence goes on along the minus strand of CM019234.1, from coordinate 846,574 downwards.
GTCCCAAAACTGCCAATCCCAGGGCAGGAGGGGTTCTGGGAGGTGCCCAAGGTGGGAATGCAGGGGGATGGTGCCAGATTGGGACACCACGAGCAGCTCCCTCACTACTGAATTAATGCACTAACGCTGCCGCAGCTCGGGGTGAGAATAAAGCTAATGAACACACTGAGCTTCCCTGTCGTGCCTGCATCCACCTCTCCCCACAGAGATTTGGGGATTTTGGGCAGTGGGGACCTCTGGGAGCCCAAACCAATCCTAATGGTGATGCCTTAGGTGATGCCTTCTATAAGTGAAGAGAATAAAAGCAGACAAATTTAATCCAGGCCTGCTGGTACATTGAGGGCAGACAAAGCCTCCTCCTGAGGCTGCACCCAAAATGGACCCCGAGTCACGAGATCTTCCCCTTTTATCAGTTCTGTCTCATGAACACATTGGGCCCCAATTCTCCAATGACACCTTCAGGTGATGATGGCACCCACCCCAAGCTCCCCCCAATTCTCTGTTGTTTCCATATTTTGGGGCTCTGAGGCAGCAAAGTGTCCTTGGATTTCAGGCTCAGAGAGGAATTGTTTTGTGTGAAGATGGGAGAGCAGCAGCTTTAGTGCTGTGCACTGGAGAAGTACAAGAATACAGATACATGGAAACACAGAAACTAAAAATCCTAAGACATCAGTGGTGTGGGGGACGTGCTCAGGGCTGAGCCTCAAGGCAGGGACACGCTCCAGAGGCCAACACCCCTGAAGGACTGAGCAGAGGGGAAGGGGTGCAGGGGGAACCCCCAGAGCTGGCAGAGGGGTGGGAGGGATCCCTTCCCAGGATGGCAATCAGGGATCTGCTCAGGGTTCTTCACCTCACACCCAGCTCCTTCCCCACACAGTCCCAGGCTGCAGCTCCTCAGGCTCAGGGTGGATTTGAGATCCTGCACATCACCGACATGGTTCAAGTGCCAGAGCATCGCTGGGACCCTCAGCGCCCTCCTGGACAGTGGGATTTCCCTTGGGAATGCTGAAATCCTCAAGCCACATCTTCAAACAAAGGAGATGAGCCTGTAGGGCACATCCTGCTCCCTGCTGAAACCCTGCAGAGATGCTACCACCTCTGGGGGATGTGCAAGATAACTTTGTCAGGCACAAACTTTGAATTTCAGCCTTGTGCTGAGTTGGGTGAGTTAAAAGCATCCCCAAAGCAGAGAGATTTCTGAAGAAAATCACCAGATTAATTTGAAAAGTACTTTTTCCTTCAAAAGTAAAAGAAAATATTTAAACACAAATTTAAAGATATAGGTTTTTTCCAGCTAAGGAGCTCAAAAACAACACTGAAGGGTTTGGGACACAAAGTTCTCAACAAGGAAAATAAGGCTAAAAAGGGTGAGAAAAGCAAGTATTAATTGGATCAAAATAGTTTGGTGGATGTTTTCAGCAGGCTCTTAGTAAAACAGCTCTAATAAATCACTGGTGCAGATAAAGAGCTCTGCAGAGCTTGGCCAGAACATCTTGCACCAGCTCCAAGTTTTCTTTTGAAAAGGATTTTATTGAGCTTTAACCCCCACTGCCAACCAGCGGCAGAGCCAGGAACAAATCCCAGCAGTGTGAGATCCCACCTGGAGCAAACGCTGGCACTGTCAAATCCTGCCTGTCCCTGCTGGGCTGTGCCAAATCAGGGAGGTTCCCACATCAGTCCTCGCTGTCCTGGGGGGGATGGAGAGCGGGGACTTGGCAGGGTTTGTGTGCTGATGGCCACAACGGCGGAAATTTCCCGTGGGAGGATGGTCCGGGATATCCGAGAGCTCCATGGGGGGAATGTTCCAGCCTGGGCAGGATCCTGAGCACCGGCAGTGACCCACGTGGGCAAGGATGATGATGATGATGATGATGATGATGATGATGACAATGCTAAAGCCCATGTTTGCTCCCTGTGGACTCTGCCTGGATCCCCACATGGGGAGGATGAAGTGAGGAGAAGAGATGTGGATGAACTCATTTTGCTCCACAGACCCTGCCTGGATGCCCAAGTGGGTGAGGATGATGATAATGAAGATGAAGATGAGGATGATGGTGATGATGATGAGAGGAGGAGGAGGAGGCGTAGGAGGAGGAGGAGTTGATGAAGCCCAAGTTTGCTCCCTGTGGACCTGTTGGACCTTTTATAACCCAATATGGAGGATGATGATGATGATGATGATGAAGATAACCCATGTTGCTCGCACAGACCCTGCCTGGATGCCCACACGGGTGAGGATGATGGTGAGGATGATGATGGTGGTGATAAAGGCCCTGCTCTGCAGTTCCCTGAACAAACCCCAGATGCTCTCCTTCTCCACCTGGCTCAGGAGAGCCACAGACCCTGCCTGGCCCCTCAGCTCAGCTCAGCTCAGGTCACACCATGAACCCTCTGATGTGGGAAAGGTCTCTCAGCCCTGTCCCTGTCACCACTCCCACCATTTCTCACTGCATTTCTGCCCGCCTTCCACCAAACCCCAGGGGTTTTGCTTTCCCCC